>SMLS01070774.1:0-67140 GCA_004785975.1 Popillia japonica | reverse complement strand
CATTTGGCCTTAAACAAAAAAAATAATAAAAAAATATTTTGGAACTTCCATCTTTAGTCCAAACCTCAGTTAGATTTTTTTGTTTGGAGTCATAAGTAGATGTAGTTAAGTATGCTCTGATAATCCCTTCTCTGTTAAGTATACTATATCGGTTATGTATCGAAAGGCATCAAGAATGTTAAACCCTAGAGCAGTTTCAAAAAAACACAGTATTATAAGAAACCAGTCAGTAATATTGAGGACTTTGATCAAATAGTTATTGGGAATACAATATGTACACACATAGAAAGTAAAGATTGGACAGTTTCCATATAATAACGTATTGAAAGTGGCTAATCTTTACTTTACCTGAGTGTACGTGTAGTGTACGTGGCAGAAAAAAGTATGGACATAAGGCTACGTCTACCCCCATATGATTGTACATTCAGTACTATTGAAAACGTATAGGGAATTACGAAGAAATACTACAACGATAATATAGGGAAATATGTGGGAGGGGCGGGAAATATTTTGAGACTATGGCGGATGCACTAGAACTAACACCAGAGATACATGGTATAAAAATGCAATCATACAATGATAGTAAATCGGGCAGTTCATACACAAAAACACTAACTCACTTGAACGTACAAATCACCGCAAATTTTGACAAATTGCCGACGCGACAGTTTTATTATAACTGACCTAATCGCTAACACATGTCAAGAGCGGCCGACTTTTTAGAGGATTCTAAATAACAGATAACGTCCTAGAATGGACAGTTCCCGGTTCATTAGATTCTCGTATTTAATTATCTACAGACTTTCATACACCTCAAGTTCTCATGTCAAAGTAATTGTCTTTACTAATTTTTAGATATGGTGTTCGTTCTTAATAAGACGTTGCACTACAACGGAAGATTCAATTCTTTCAAACCGAAAATGGGCTACATGTCTTTATACCTAATTTCAATTGATGTTTTAGTTTTTCCAGTATAAATTTAATCA
Organism: Popillia japonica; assembly: GCA_004785975.1. Classification (NCBI taxonomy): domain Eukaryota; kingdom Metazoa; phylum Arthropoda; class Insecta; order Coleoptera; family Scarabaeidae; genus Popillia; species Popillia japonica. Next base: position 66,154 of record SMLS01070774.1, on the reverse strand, counting down.
CAATTTTGTAAAAGCTTATACTGTTGAAAACCGCAATTCAGTCTCTTTATGATAGGCTGAAAATTTAGTTTGTAGATTTTTTACTGATTCGGTATTCAGTTAATATTGACGACTCCCGCGTCGTCGAAACATATGTCCGGAATTAATTCAAAAGTTGTGGTGGTTGGTTTTACCAGAATTTACCTATATTAGATAAGCCCACAGTCCTTGAAATCACACGGAATAATTGAGGAAAATTAAACTTCGCCTACTTTCCTCTTTTTAAAAATCGCATTGTAACCGGTTCTTTCAAATTATTCCAAGATGTTAGAACACAATAAATTCTAAAATTCTTCACGGTGTAACAATTTAATAAATATATAAATTATATTGATTAAGGGGCGAAATATGAAAACTAAATCATCTTCTAGTTGCCTTGATAATGACAGTTTTGCTGTTGAAACACATGACCAATTTATCAAAGTTTTTGGTGTTATGTGGGTTGAAACGAATTAGTGTTTTTGTTTCTGTTTTAAGTAAAGACCGCAGAAAGAACTCTTCGATCGATCCGGTCTGTAATAATGATGTATTTCATTATAGCAAGAAATCTTAAAGCAGGTGGTTTCCTTATTGTATTTTTGTATTTTGTGTAATATAATACGATGCAGAGGGGAAAATGCATTTTAAATATCGGAACTTACACTGACCGGACAACAAACGTGGACAGCCACTAACCAACCCACAATTTATAGTTGTTTCTACCTCAGTCATGTAGATTTTGCTTTACAAGTTTCCATCTTAATTAAGCCACTTTATAATTTTGCGAGTAAATGGAAATTGTACATAGCTATGCATTAATTTTAATTATCACTTTAAATCACTTACACATATTGAAATAAATGACGCACTATACACCGGCAAGTATCTCGAACCAACCAACATTTCTTAGTATTAGGCAATTGCTCTAAGTAAGAGATTACAAAAATAATAGTGCGACTTCTCAATTGAAACTAACCTAAAAAAATGGTTAAGTGCGTAGTTTTCAGAGAGCGAGTTAATTCAAGAGCCGAGTTCATATTTTCCATATGAATAATTGTCAGTCACACGGAGCGGCGTGTATTAAGTCTACAGTGACATTCCAGAACATAACGGCCGCGTGCATATGACATGTGAACGATATCAAAAAATATTTAGCATACAATAAACTCAAGAAGAGGTTTTAATGTATTTGCACACAATTCAACGTTGCGAGTTTCGAGGGCGTGTATCGCGAACACAGTTACATTAAAATGAAATCAGTTTTCAATTTCATCTGGATAATGTATCGGAAAACGAGATATTAATTCTCGTATCGGTGTTGTTGCGGTTTTTTTTGATTAATTCTTCTTCCTTTTGTGTGTATGTTGTAGTGGCGCATTTTTCTCGATGTTGTTAATCAAAAGTAGACCTGGTTTGTATTTGCCACCGGTAGATTGTTGTTGTTATTGTACAAAAAGCAAGGATATATTTACGCCACCGAAAGGAAAAGGAGCAGAACAAAAGGATATCTGTTATTGCGCCTGAGAATCCGACGGCTCACAAAATTTCCGCTTCCTTTATTTGTAATACTATTGTATTCTACTTTCTTGTCACGGTCGCATTACAATTTATTTTAGTATGTTGAAAATGTGTACAAGTAAGTACCGCTTCAGCCATTTCTATCACAGCTGGAACTTTTAAAAGAGGTGTAATCAAATTTCAATCTAGACACACTGAAATAATCTTGTATACGAACAAAAAAATGAATAAAAGGAAAACGACGACATTTTGTTCATTACTCTATGATCTAGTTTTAATTACATAAATGTACTGAGCGATATAAACTAATTGTTTAACTGCTATAAATAAGGTTTCCCCATTTAGGAACGATGTATTTGCAAATGGAGATTTTTTCGCGTTTAATTGCCTAGGTTGACACTTATACTTGTCTATGACTATTATTTGACCATAGAACAAATAAATGATAATTAATTTTATCAAAATTAGTCATTACATTCGCATACCCAAATACATCCTCCAACGTATTTGTACTTCATAGCATACCAATACTAATAAAATGCGGAAGGCTGTGAGTAACTGTTCATCAATGTTTAAATTTCTACATTCATTGAAACACAATTCAGAGTGTTCGGGTAGTTCGAAATTTTTACAGGAGCTACAGGAGCATTCTTTTTAATTTTGACGTTTTCGACAATAGCAGAATAGCTTTAGAGTGAAATTTGACTAGAGTGAATGCAAAGATGTTTGAAGAGATGTTCACCTATGCTTCAATATCCTCATTGACAAGTGGCACGGAAGCTTGTGTCTCGTTAACTCCGAAGGAGTAATAAATCTGCATAATTATTGACATAAGGATGGTAGTTACAACATTGCGGACAATAATGCTACAATATTTACTGTATAAATTGTATATGTATTTTTATGAACTTTTAAGTACTATTATGAGACGATCATGCTAATACGGAAGCATTCTAGTATGTATATCATTTTGGTCATTTAATCTTTCATTTCTAATTAATTTTCTTTTAAATACACTTCTAAATTTATTAATTTTGATGTTTATACCGTGCGCGCACATTTGAATTTCGATTGATTTACGTTTTCCTACATCCGATTAGGAACGTGAACTTTAGCTTTGACGGGATTTTTAGAAGGTGTTCTGTGATTACCATATGTAATTGCCCTTTATGTATATAGTTGTAGTGAAATCTTAAAGTTCCTATATAAAAACAAACAATTTTTTTAGGCACACAAATAATTGTAAAAACACAACATTATACACAAATCATGAAATTATACTTCGATATCGAGACAGTGCAGGATCGAAACCAAAATTAAAACACATCTCTATGGTGACTTCATTGAAATATAATTGGGTTGACAGTGAAAACTCGAAGTTATCGGGGAGAAGTAAACAAAACAAGAGAAGAAGATATTTTGAAATTAAAAAAGGGTTCATGTGAAAATATGAAAATACACACAAAACGCAAATAAAATGAAATATTAGATATTTTATGTAAAGTAAGAAGTGACAATAGTGTTTTTACTAAGTCAAAGTGACAGAAAAGAGTTAAACCGAAGAACAAAAGAAAAGTTCGAAATTGCTGAGAAGTCAAACCAGGTACTGCTGAATAATAATTACGAAGAGAAAAAAAAACCATAGACACACAAACACACACACAAAAGGTAAGGGTGGGATTTTAAATTAATTTAATGCAAAATTTGTGAGTAACAATATAGTAACTTTAGTTGTAATCGAGATCCTGGGTTTATTCAATAGGTTAGGTGAGGAACGCCTCAGCACTTATCTTATTTTCCTGATATTTTCTAGGTCAATTAAACCACTGAAATAATAACTTGATATTTAATCGAATCAACAGTGGTTTAATTGATCTAGAGGTGAAAAAAAATATCAGGAAAATAAGATATGTATAAATTGTGTAAAGTAGTGTTCCTAGAATACTACTTTGAGGAATATGTGAAATGATTGGCAAATAAGAAGAGAATCGACTATCGTAAAGCACTTGTGATTTGTTACTTAGTCAGGACAAAAATAAGTCGACAGAAGACACTAAAGCAATTATATTCTCAATTAGAGAGTAAGAGTGACTGGTTAAGTGTATCAAACGCTTTGGAATAATGTAACAAAATAGGAATTGTAGTAAGATTACCATTAATCGCACGCAAGATCCAAAGCAGTTTCACCGTTAAAACCAAAACGGAAACCTGATTATTAGTGATTATTCACTGGGCTGTAGATCGTGGTTATTCAAGAAAGTGCGTATCTGATATTTCATATTACTTTAATGGCACAGATGGACACACAGGAGATGGTTCTCAAATCAGTCGAATATGGATAATTGCTTGATTTTGACAGAAGCAGAATGATACTACCTTTTCAACATTCTGGAAAAACACCCTGCAGAATACATGTACTGAGAATGTACATACGTTAGTATACATTAAACATATGGACAATACAAAAGTCAATACCAAATCAAACCATATTGTAAATCAAGTAGTTATTTACACTCTGATATTTAATTTCATTTAATTTATACAACACATTTATAAAAAATAAGTGCGCAATAATTTTATTATTTGTATTGTATAGAATTTAAATAATTACTTCGTTTGTGTTCTCAGGTTCAAGTTTTTCAGGTAGAATTCTTTGTAATTATTGAATTTCTTTTTCAGATCAACACCACCTAAATGCTTCCTGCATTAATATAATGTTTGCTTTACTTGTCTTAGTTCATTACTGTATCTAACTTGTTGTCTAGACTGATTTCCTTTGACTAATCTAGTTTTTACAGGCAAAGCTGTGCTTACGTGGGAAATCAATTGGGTAAGGAATAAGACATGCTTTATGTTGACACCGCTTATGGCTGTCGAGTCAGTCCATCCTTGCGATTTTATACAGCTTTTAATGTAGTTATGCTCAAGTGGCTGTTTCGTAATGTTGAATTGTATCCCCTTATGGTCAGATAGACCTACTGCAACGCTGGTGGTGAAGTCGTGCACATTGGTAAATACTTTATCAATTGTAGTCGCCGACGAGTCTTGGATACTCGTAGCTTGTTTTGAGGTAAAACTAAGTAAGGTGTTTAATAGATCACGAGAATATCTGTTATTAGTACTCACATTTATGCTAAAATCGCCAGCAAGAATAATCCTCACACCTTTATTATATTGTTGAAGTATTTTGATAAGGATAGTGGACATGGCTTGTAAGAATTGAGCAACAACGCTATCGGGAGACCGGTATGTGCATAGTATAATGAGGTCCTGTTTACGTAAATATTTAACCACATGTTTCACAGTTTTCTTCCTTAGACATAGCAGATACAAATTCTATATCCTCGTAGAGTATCGTTTCTTATATATACAGTGTGTCCCAAAAAGTTTTATACAAATGGAGAAAAAGTTTATCTTACATTTTGAGGAAAAAATGTTCTTAAATCTCTGCATGACTTGCAGATTCATAATTAATCTTTGCACACGAGGGCTCCGTGGAAACTGCGACTTTTGTCACCAACAACAAAACACCCTACTAGTTTTTACGATTTTTTTTTGTTCTTATGTTAAAAACTGCATGGTGCATTTTGCATGGTGCTCCGTAGTGGAGCCCTCGAGCTTGAAGACAAATTTTGAATGGCTCCGCTCCAGAGCCCTCGAGTGCAAACGGTTAAGTACGACATTTTTAAAACATTGACTGGAATATAGGGTATATCAAAATCATGATTTGGAGTGAAAGTAAAATACGTTCGAACCGTAGTGACGAGCAAGATGTTCATTGAAATTGTTATTAAGTAGCAAAAAATTATGCGCACTTGTAGGTAAAAAATTAAAAGATATTGTTATTAGATCAATGTGCAGTACGAAACATCGTAAGATACCGTCCATAATAAGCGCCTGATTTTGTGTTTTTACACACGTTCTTGATAGAGTGCTTTGGAATATCTATTAACTGTCAACAAATGTCAAATGTTATATGTGTGTGTACAATAAGTACAGAAATACCAATAAAACAAGTGTCAGATATGTAATAAATAAACTCAAAAGATCTGGAAGCGTTGAAAATAAATTTAGAAAGATACATCAGGCATGAGTTCGAAATGAAGATATTGAAACTACTGCTACTGTGATGCTATCGGTCGTGAAAAGCCCAACTCCACTCGAGTTTAAACATATTTTACTCTGACTCCAAATCATAATTTTGATTTTTCTTGTATTCTACCCAATGTTTTCAAAATTTTGTACTTAATTATGGATCTACAAGTCATGCAGAGCCTTTTATCAAGAATATTTTTTGGTGAAATGTAAGATAAACTTTTTCTCAATTTCTATAAAACTCTCTGCGATGCAGACAACAGATATTTTTTGGTTGAGTACTATTTCCTCAAGAGCATCTACATATCTTATTCGTTAGACATTGGATATTGATGTAGAAAATATTCATATATTGCATTTTTGAGGTTTTCTTAAAACGGTTATTATTCTCTTGACTGTTTTCTAATCTGTCTATTTTTGATTGATCATTGGTTACTTTACTGTAGTTATTTGTACTTTTAATTGAAAATTTTGTTCATTGTCTTTTATGTTATGGGCATTAAAAAATATGAATTTACGTATTATTATTCTTCAGGCCAATTCTCGGATTTGGTAAAATTAGAATAATCTTTCTCCGTCACCCCCACTTTGTAACAGTTGGCTCCGTATTTTGTATTTATTTTTGCATATTCATAATCAGAATTCTTGACAATAGCTTTAATATGATCGCTTACTTCCTCTATTGTATTATTTTTATTTATATTAGCGATAAATAGCCAAAGTGTCTTTTCAGCAGCTCTAAGTTTCAGAACATCATTGCCTTCTGTTCTGACAGATATATTTTGTCGTGGTCTTTTTTTCTACCTGAGACAATTTTGCATTAGCTTTATTTGCTTCATTGTTTTCCGTGAGCATTACATTATCTTTACCGATCTCACTGTCTTCTTTACTAGGTGGAGTTTCTGATATTCCGTTCAGTTTTACTACATCTACATATAATAAAGCGTTATTTACGTTTTGATCTATCGATGTGTTTTTGCTTCTAGAGTTTTCTAACTCTTGTTTATTGTGTTTTTCCAATTCTAACAATTTTCTCTGGTTCTGTTTTTAACGTAGATGGTTTTCTCTCTCCAGCACTGTTTACATTCTGGTTACTACCGACATTTGTCTTTCGAATATCATTACTCTGTAGCTTTTGCGATAACATTTTTACAGTTTTCTTTAGGCCCGATATCTCTTCAAGCAGTACTCTGTTTTCGTGACATAATTTGTTTATTTGTTTTTGTATGAGATACTTTTTCCGATATTAACCTAACAATAGTAGCTACTCCGGATGTAATAATACTGTCAATATCCTTACTCGTATATTGTTTACTATATGTATTTTTATGGCCTTTTAACTTATCTTATTATCCAGATAGTTTTTCCACTTGTTACGCAATGATAACACTGCATTCGAACAAAAGTTACTAGATTTCTGAGACTCCAGTGTGGCATCAACTGTTATCGGATATGAGGTTAACTCCATGGTGCAGTTTACACAAATCCATGCATTTAATTCATCACTCGTTTTCATGGTTGTTAATTCATCTATCTATGGTAATTTTTTTCGCATTTGTCCCGACACAATATATAATCTTCGTATCGGTTAATTTTATTATCACACTAACACTTAACCGCCATTCTATGCTCTAAATATTGTATGTGATACCACATATTTATCATATGGGCGCGTTCGCGCTACACAAAAGAGCAATCAAATATTTTCAGCAGTTCTATTAATTACATTATGTGGAGCTTTTATGGTATCATTTAATACTTCTTATTTACGTTTCCATGTAGCGGTACAAAAAGAATGTCCTTAAATAGGAAAACGTACATATTGTAACAGACGGCTCTAAGCCTCGTTAATGAGTTCTACATCCGTAAAAGCACTACAGGTTCAAGTTATTGAACTCTCTCTACATTTAAAATGAACAGGCCTTTACAAAATATTCCTCACTTGTAATTCCTATCTCTGTTCGCATAACGCGGTACACAGGGTTCAAATTGATCAGCTATCATCAGACTAATATAAAAATGTTAATAGTAATATTTTATTTTACCGGAATAAGAAAAAAGGGAAAGAAGTCTTACTAAATCTTAATGAACTGTTTTTGATCTATAAACTTAACTAAAATTTCTTAAATAATACAACAACTTGGAACTGTTGTTAAGCACTTGAATATTAAACACAGCGGTAGGTACATTAGTAAATTTAGATATTATAATTGTTATATTTTTGTTAGTATACATATTCATTAATAATCAAATCAAATTCCCAACTTTGATTTGATTATTATTTAATAAACTTCGCTAGCTCCTTATCATACATAGTATGTATGTATGTATGTACATATACAAATTAAACAGACGCTCTATAGTCGGGATTTCGTATGTCGGAATTATTCGGGAATAGAAAAGTAGGGATGTATTAGTAGATAGTTCTCGCTAAAGGGTGCCCATACACTACAATTTTATCAGACAATTTTAATCGTGCTAGAAAAATTGTGCGTGCAAAATTGTCGTGTATGGTTATCAGTGTCGTAGAGTGTTTCTTCAGTAGTGCGTAGTCAAGGAATCAAAAATGGATACAAGAACGTTTACTAAGGATTTGTCTCCGAATTTATTGAATCATATAGAAGTCACTCCTGTTTATGGAATGTAAATCCTAAAGATTATAATAACAGGTAAGGTATACGATGATCCGACAAAAAAGTGCAAGAGGTAGATCCTACTGCTACAACAAAAACAGTGCAAAAAAATTGTATCTGTCTTCTCGATTAAAGGAGTCACTAGATGTAATAATTCTAAATAAATATCTTCATTCATACGGAAATAATTAACCCAGTCACTTTTTTCAAATTTTTATTCTATCACATATTTACATGTGAGAATTGTTCTCGATTTAAAGCTCAATCTTTGCACTATTTGAAGGGTCTCTTTCTTAGTTTTCGTTTTATAGCCAAAGACTAAATAAAATTGTAGTGTGTGGCCAATTCGTTCCTACAATCTTATGTGCACAATTTTACTGGCACGATTAAAATTATCTGATAAGATTGTAGTCTATGGCACCCTTAACAGAATACAACTGTGCTCTATCGAGTGAAGCGTACTAATGCGTCACTACTTCTCTATTGCCGAATACTTCCGACATACGATGCCCCGACTATAGAGCGGCTGTTTGATCTGTATACTGGTATAGATCCATTAATATATGTATTTTTATGACCTTTTTGTACTACTAGGTCAATTACAGACCTAAAAGAGGAAAAAATATCAGGAAAATAAGATAAATATGTGTATTCACAAATCATGAAAGCGACACTATAAAACACCAACAATTACAATATACTTAAAAAACCGCAAAATTCTAATGTTGACGTGTTATAGGATAAGATAATACAAAAAAACGTGCAAAAATTAAATACAGCGTTTAGCAATCCTGTACTTTCTATAAAGAAACCAACCGCTGACTACATACGCTACATACATCGCTTCGAAAATTAAATTAACAAATCATAACTTTATTTCACTATGGAGTACATAGAGCTGAAAGTAAATAAATCCTTATACAGGTTATACCTACTAATTCTTGCAAATAAACCTACTAAAAAGCGAGTCGATAAAACTGCTACATTATCTACTGTTTCATTATTCTATTAAGAGCATACACCGGTCTTGGCTACCAGTGTTTATTAGGAGCAACGATGAGGGCGGAATTTATAATTTTTCTAGAGGAGCATGAGAATCCCAAACAACAACGGGTTCTAGCGTTGTTACAATAATTGGCGATACCTGAAGGGCGCTTGGAATTACCGTGCTAATATATGGTTACGTCTAAAATATGCACACGTTGCACATTAAAGCGTCCATATTTTACTAGTTGGCGGGGGAATTACATGGCTTAACGCCGCTAGACATCAAATATACTGCCGTTATGGCGGGGACGCAGAATCATGCGGGTAATTTACCAAATAAATAATAAACAACACGAAGATATATAAAGTTGTACTATGTAATACTATGCATACGTAACATATACACGTGTACGTAAAAATATTACTTCTTCGTTCTGTAGTGTTTTTATTGCTGTAATGGTTTTGCTGTGACAGTATAATATGCAATGCATGTTATAGAACGCTTGTTTTTAGCAAACTGCTTTTCTTAAATTTCAGTAAATAGGTATACTTTTATGGTATTTATTACACATATACTATATTTTGCCGTAATGCCTATTTGTGTACATATAGGGCGTGAAAAATGTATGTAAGTAGTGTATACAGATCCTTGCATCGCAAGTGCCGTCAAAATATTATATCGATAGTTGAACGGTATGTCTTAGTTAAGTCCATAGGCCGCGCCGGCGCCGATACATGTTGCAGAGAATACGTATGAATATTTGGATATTTGCAGTCTCCAGTTAGGCATTGTAGAAGATAGTTGTCTCATATGTTCTAGCGCTTTACGATATTTTATTACATTTTCATTTTTTTATTATTCTTGTTGAAACAATATTCTTTTCATTTGCATTTTCTTATTATATCCTAATCTATTAATTGTCTCATTCTTCAAGCACTTTTGCTAAACATATTCGTTTAGTTAGTGTTTTGTCGTCGTTTCTATTAGGTTTTCTGCAGAGTTTAGTATAAGATACATACATAAGTATTTATTTAGTTTGTTAGTTTGGAATTTATATGTTATAAAAATAATGGATGTTTATAATGTAGTTCAAAGAAAACAAATTATCAGGGTGATGTATGATATCAGTGGTATCATCAGGAAATACCCTTAAGGCAACTAATAGAGCGCTTTTATGAGAATTATCAATCAGAACCCGCTCTAAAAACAATTCAGCGAATAATAAATAATTTTGAAAGATTGGGCTGTATTATGCCGAACAAGCACAAACGTAATAGGCAGCCATTTGTTCGCCAAGACGAAAGAAATCTTTTAATTTGTGCCAGTGTCGAACAGAACCCGAAAATATCTTCATTGGGGATTAGTGAGCAGCTGGATATTTCAAAAAGCACAGTATGCCGTGTTTTAAAGAAAAATAAATACCATGCCTACAGATTACAGAAAACAAATGAAATATCTCCCGAAGATGAAGAACAGAGAATGGAATTTTGCGAAAATATGATGCATATTTGCAATCAAAACGCAAATTTTATTGCAAATATATTATTTACGGACGAAAATACTTTCCCGTTGCACGGAAGACATAATCCCGCTGTACCTCGACACTGGGCAAGAGAAAACCCGCACCTAACATACAATGCTAGAACTCAGTATCCCCAAAAATTAAACGTTAGGGCGGGATTATTTGGAGAGCATAAAATTGGACCATTTTTTATAGATGGCAATTTAACAGGCGAGAAGTATCTTAACTTGCTCCAGAATCGAATTATCCCACGCCTCCACGAATTGGCGCTCAACTTGGATAACATATGGTTTCAACAGGATGGGTGTCCCGCTCATAATAGTAGAGTTGTACGGGAATATCTTCATAATGTATTTCCAAACCGTGTTCTAAGTACCTGGGGAACTATTCGCTGGCCACCTAGATCACCAGATCTCTCCCCTAATGACTTTTTCTTATGGGGATACATGAAAACTAAGATCTATACATTTGAAAACGATAGACCAAACAATTTGGCAGAATTGCAACAAAAAATTATTAACACTTTTGATGACATTCCTCCAGCAATTTTACAGAATGCGCAACGAGGCTTCTACGATCGTTTAGCATATTGCTGTGAGGCGACCGGAAGACGTTTCGAGCATTTAATGCATTACAAAAGCGGTCGCTTTTATGTTAACTTATAAAATAATAATTTATGACTAATAATAGATTCCTTCTTCCTATGTTACAACATATGCATATTTTTTTAACGTTTATTCCTGCAAATATGAGAATATTCATTTTTTATTTAGCTACTAATTACAGAATTTAAATTTCATTATTTTACTGTGAATTGTTGTAATAATACATAGTATTACTATTCTCCACATAGCTTTAATATTTTACATTTTTCATTCGTCATAAACATCTTCTTACAATACATATTCTGTGCACAAGTTTGCTATTCTTGTTATGACTACATATTTAGTTTTTAAGAGGATAAAAACAGCGGGCACATTGTGCACGTTAAAGAAAATTTTATCATATGAGTCTACCTACATTACGTATAATTCATACCACCGGCGCAGCTATGCACGTACATACATACTACAACGCTAAGACCTGCTCAACGAAGTAACACGTCAATCGGAGCGAGCGTTTGACAGCACTTGCGATGCAACGATCTGTATATTAATTATATTCTATTTTTATATTTCCTTCACAACCAAAGAACACCGTTTAGTGCTCTATATTTAAGGACATATTAAACATTAACACTACATTAAAACATAATAATATTAAAGATTAACATATAAAATAAACTGTCTGTTTGCATGTGTTATTTTGAAGTATAGTGCATTTAATTGAAAGAAAACGCTTTAAAATTTAATCGATGTGTGATTATGTACTTAAAAAGAAAACCCAAAGAGACCAATTTCAGAAATAATAAAATTATTTGTCCAAAACACATACTAAACGCACGATATATCGAATCTGGTAGACCAAAACAGTCACAGATACGAATGTGGATGCTCTCTTAACAGTACAACAGATACTAAACATTTCTACTGGAGAAATGACACGAAATTAGATCATTAGTCATCAATCTGTGTTCAACATTTTTTTAAAATGAGAAAACTTCAATCCCTTGTGCGCTATTAAAATAAAAGTTTACAAAACTATTATTGGGATAATTTAACTTTGTTTTTGGATCAACTACCTACTACACGGAATCGAGTACACCAGTGAAACTAATTGTAAGTTAGTTATCTAGAACAAAAATGCACAATGTTTTTGCGAATATTGGGCAGGAATGGTTTTGCATAATATCATATGACAGAAGTTGCGACAAAATCTTGATTATCTAACACTAGTGAATTTTGAAATAACTCGTTCTCTATGAAACAAAAAAATAAAGAAATTGAAATCAAATTCCATCAACATATATTAATGCTATATGATATACATAACATAAGTAACTATGATGATCCATTTAAAGAAGACGTTGTACATCACAAATAACTGAATTAACTAATAAACAGAAAACTGCCTACACTGGTCGATTATAGTGGCGAGTGCTGCACGGATATGGAATATTTTTTCTTTCTTCACCCGGTCGATGAAGTGGGGATGGGCAGTATTATCAATAACTAACTTAAGTATCTCTAGAGCAATCGATTATTATGGCTTAGCCAAAGCCTCTCTGAAATTGCGCAAAAATGAGCTAAACATCATCTTACATATTTCGTTAATATGTACTTCGTAACTGGTCAACTTGCAGAGTGTCTGAAAATATCAAAATTACTCCAATTTTAAAAAAGGAATAACTTATTAGCTGATAACTATATACATATTACATTGGTTCCTTTTTTCTCAGAAGTGTTAGAAAAAGCATTTAAAATCAAACTCATTAAATATTTAGAGAAAGCAAAGGCATTAGGTCATCCAAAACATGGTTTCGAAAAAGTTATATACATATCGTGCGGAGAAACTTGAGTCAACTAATCTTGTTAAGGGATACTTTTTAGATATAACCAAGATATTTCACTTTTTCCCATACAGTATGTAAGTTGAAACGTTATAACATTCGGAAACATAGTTTTTATTTGTCTAAAGCTTTTTAGTGAATAGAACGCAATATGTTCACACTTGCGGTGAAATTTCGTCAATAATGCAAAATAGTTATGGGGTCCCACAAAGGTTCAGCCCGGAGCGCCATACTTTTCATTTTATGTGTAAACAGTATTAGTGAGCAAACTACATATTTATAAAAACATTGCATAATACTAAAATCTTGGTAAGAAACTATATATTTTAATAGGTAAATATTAATAGTTAAAATTTTGTTTACATAAGGACAAAACTCAAACTTAAATACTCCTAGGGACCTGCATATAATGACCCAGTAAAGTATCTTGGTCTGATACCAGACAAAAGGCTGAAGCATTGTTAATGGTTCATTTCACTGTGAGTTACGCAATATTACTCTGGGGTGCTTCAGCTCATCAAAAAGACGTTTTAATAATACAAAGAAGGCGATAAAAACAATTACCAATACAAAACCTAATGACTTCTGTATACAACTCGACAAATAGAAATCTTCACATGTACAAGTCATTTTATTCTTTAGTGCTTAATTATTGCAACAATTTAACTTCTTATCCCCTTCACAATACAGACATAAAAATATTGCACATCCGCATTTTGGATTTTAAAAAAATTATAACTCCTTTAGGTATTTGGCAATTATGCATATAGCATGTTGTCCAGTAAATTGAAGGAACTAGAGACGAATAATTTTTGCAATGCTATAATAAATCTTTTTTATGAAGTACCTACAGCAATTTATCGATAATACAAAAACACATCAAACCAAATTTCATTTAAATCGGTTACCACATGTGCCTGTGTTTCCTTGTAAATGGTAAATAGGTAGGTTCCATGTAGAAAACCGTATTGTATCGTTTGTATTATATTATGTGTCAGAAGGTGTGAAATAAGTCGCTTATTTACAATCTTTTCATAGATTGTAGAGAACGCTGGTAATAGCGATACCGGCCGGTAGTTTTGTATAAACTTCTCTGGCCCTTTCTTATGTACCGGTACGATTTTTGATATTTTAAAAGATTGTCTGGAAATGTGCAAGAACTGATTGAGTAGTTGACCATTATAGCTAATGGTATAATAATATATTGCGAGCAACTTTTTATTACTGAAAATGATATCTCATCATATCCAGTAGAGCGTTTATTAGCAATACTAGGTACTTATTACTTCTCTGGTTTCGGCTTCGTCAGTTACTTATAAAAAAATAGAATGCTACCACCTGTCCTTGATTGCATATGACTCCTTATCTTTCTCGATATCGTCTACACTACTGAAATGTTCTACAAACAAATTACTAACAATTTGTCCATCACCTATTTTTTATATTATAATGAATAGGTACTCATCGGTTTGATATCTTTACTTTTACTCTGGTTTATGATTTTCCAAACTGCTGTGGATTTATTATTTGCTTCTAAAATTTGTTGTTAATAATACTTTCTTTTAGTCGACTTAATAAACAGACGGTGAGCCTTCTTTCACTTTTATAAAGTTCTGTTAGTTCGGCATTGTTAGCCTGGTTTTGAATGATATACAGCCTTGGCCAAAAGTATTTGCCACCCCTTACAGCTCTGGTTATAAGAAGTATGTAAGAAATAAAAGATTTTTTTTTGTACATATTTTTTGTCATGTCTATAACTACACAACGAATATTAATATTGGAAGGATCCTCCACAGGCTATTATGACTTCACGAATCCATCAAACGCCGACACCGCAATTCCTCAATCTTTTGCTGCAATCTAGTCGCATTCAACTTGCGTTCACAAGCTTTAGGCATCCTTTATTACTGAGTAAAGTTATACTGCATAAAAAAAATCACAGACACAATATCTTTTCCCTGCCAATGGCCATATGTATTAGCTACCACCTTCCGAAAAATCAAGTTTTATGAACATTATTCTATTTCTGCAAAATATGCTAGATACTGATTTAACTAGATGAGTTGTTATACGCTATTTTTGGTGGTTATTTTTGAATATTTCTGAAGAAAATATCGTGTAAGTTGTGAATGTCAGAGAAAAAATATTGTACTTGCGGTTTTTTTGTGCAGTATAATTTTACTGGGTAACAAAAGATGCCTAAAGCGTGAGAATTAACGTAAGTATAATGCGATTGGATTGTAGCAAAAGCTCGAGGAATTGCGGTGTCTGCCTTTGATGGATTCGTGAAGTCATAAAAGCCTATGGAGGATCCTCCCAATATTAATATTCGTTGTGTATACACATAACAAAAAATATGTACAAAAAGAATTTCTTTTATTTCTTACATACTTCTTGTTATCAGAGCTGTGAAGGGTGGCAAATACTTTTGGCCAAGGCTGTATATATGTACATACAAATTTCACAATCTACTTTCGCTTCGAATAACCTCGTCATTCACTCATTTACTCCCGCCCTATTTCCGCTTTATTTTAAGCTTCGATGGAAAAGCTAAATTATAATAATATAATTTATAAATGTATTATTCTGTATGTTTACATCAGTCAATAGAAATACGTCGTCCGACGATTCTTCAGAGAGCAAGGTCAGGAAATACTTCATTCTATCCTCAGTACAAGTGCGTTGATAAGCTTTTACTTTATTGCTAGGAGCATCCGTGCGATATGTAATCGTTACTATTAGGTAGTGATGATCACTAAAATAAGAACTGCCTGACAACGAACTGCTTATTATTCCCGTACACTACAAAAAACACTGTTATACAAGTTGCCGAATGATTTGTTATGCGCGTGGCTTCATAAATTCACAATTTCACACAATTAAAAATATCTAAAAGCTCACTACCCCTCTCAGAACTACTGCTAAAATCGACATTAAAATCACCGCAAACCAATAGGATTGTTCGCTGATCATATAGACAATGTAGCAAATCGCTTAATTTTCTTTTAAAATTTATAAAATATCCTGACGGTGAACGGTATACACATATGTATGTACAACTAACAATGTATTTTTACCCATATTTAATTTAATACAGCAAAATTCAAAGTCTTTTTCAATCGGAGTAATATCTGGTACAAATCTGGGTACCTTTGCATCGTGATTCACAAATATTACAGTGCTGTCACCCTTTGGGATACGCCGACACTTCCACGAGATCGGACTATAGCCAGGAACCATAACTTCGTTTACCTCTTCTTCCACCAAACGGCGTTCAGTGATGCACAAAACTTCAGGCTGATTAAGTTCTTGGATCAAAATTTCCAAGTCACACAACTTTATTGCGCAAACTATTAATATTTAATCTGCAAGACAGTAACGTAGTCTTATAGTAGTTATTAATATTTAAGTGGAACACCACATAGCCTCGAGATCCTCTGTTCATTACACATTCTGTACCTGTATTTTCCGAGGCTCTAAAAAATGTTGGCGTTTCGGTGCGTATTACCGTCATTACCCTGTGCCTCCCGTTGCAAGCAGGTGTTATTTCTAAACGAGGCTTCTCCAGAATTTGATAAATTTGTGGTTTCCTCTGGGATCGGTTGGCTATCCTCAATGAAATAATCTTTCAAATATCTACATACCATGTCTTTACCTAGGTTGTTTAAATGAAGTCCATAGTACGTGTAATAACTAGGAAGTAGCATGTTATTAATAGTGAATAATTCCAAGTGGCTCTAGTATTTCGATATGCTATACAATTTCAAATTTACATGTTCTATCATAGCATTGAATTCCGGCATGTCAAATATAAAGGGCAATGTGTACACTATAGTATTAGTACCGTTTGTGATTTGCATTATATTCGCGAAACTATCCAAAATTTTGCTAATACCTCTCTACTATCATAACAGTGTCTTATATCATTGGTGCCGCATTGTATTGTATTCCAAAATCTGTTATTTTTGAATATGTATTATCTGTAACATTTTCCATTAGGTTTCAGACAACTATCAATTCTAAAATTTGCGGGAAGTCTATTTCTCAGTTTTTTACTGTAACTTCGAACATGACTATCCCCTATATAATTAAAATTTTATGTGCCTTAGTAACGTTTCGGCTGTTTACGGTTCTATGAGTTACTTTGCTTTCGTTTTCCGTTATTTTTCCTTTTTCCGTTACAGTGTTAATTGTTTGATCACTTTTGCTTTTGCTGAGTTGCTTGCCATTTTTGTTGACTCTATAGTTTCGTTTTTCTTCCAATAGTATTATTGTTCGTTATCTTTTCTTGGCTATTAGCGTCTGAGCTGCTCCCTGTTTCTTCTCTATTGGTATAGGTTTGCATGGCTTGGTCCGAGCTGGACATAACTTTGTTAGTTTGTGTAGCTGTAGACGTAATCATTGTATATTGTTTTGTCATGGTTTCAATGATTTTTAGTTGTTCGTTGTTTAAGTTGTATTTTAATTGTATGTACTTTCAGCGGGATTTTTGTCTCAGTAAATTAGACTTACATAACTATTATTTTTGGAAGTCGATATATTCAATTCAAGATTTGCATTGGCAATGGCTTTCTGTTTTTGCGAAGATCTTGTAGTTGGTCGATATGATATCACACTTCTTGTCGCACCGTTCATATCGAGAGAAAAAACAGAGATACGTACGAGAAATATTCGATTGACCAATCTCAATATTTAGCGAAAGAAACACTTTTCAATGTATTTAATGTCAATTTTGCTACTTCACTATTAACATATTCACTATCAAAGTATTATCTCTTGTTCTACCTTTCTTAAAATTTTCCCGTTACTAATCCACGTTTTCGATCTCAATCTGAAGAACTAGCCTGCTACTAATTTACATTATAATTATATATTGGTTGACTCCATTAATCATTTATTCTAACTTCTTTCAATTTGCTTACGTATATATAGTTATATATTTAATAGATTTCTTTATAATTTTATTCTGTAATTAGGATAGCATTATTATATTTCCTCATATGCATAGGCAATTATGCAATAAGTTTCTAGTAATAAAATTCAGAAATATACTTAACAACAGATCTTACACTGAACTTCTATGATAAAACCCACATACTACGAAAAACCTCCTCAAAGATGCTATATATTATTATATTCATACAGAACATACTCCAATTTCTTTGCATTTACAATAGATCACATTTAGCATGTCGTTGGGTTTCAGTCCATGTCTTATTTAAAAATAACTCATTGTACAGTTTCAATTTAAATTGTAGACATTCGTTTTTGTGGAAAAGCATTTTTTCACTACAAATAAGTCCTAGTAATTGAAGACAACCTAATATCTGTTTCAGAAATACTTCTGGAATTGATTCTTCTCACGAGTATTTCTTATAATTGCGAGTTTGGAATTTAACAGTATAGCGAAATATTCTTGAGTATATTTTAGCACAGGATTGCGGTATATTTTACTAAAATTTTCTCAACATCAAAACTACACCTCTTACAGAGTATTAACGATTTTTCAGTTTCCTATTTCATTCTACCGAAATACCAGAAAGATTGTCTAATACACACTTTGCGTGTTCGTTTATTCTACTCGGTTTATCGTTGCGGAGTTTTCTTGTACAGAGTAATTTCCGGGTTATAATGGCGAATTAAAAATACAACATTTTCCAATGTATATATATAAACCATTCTCGCTATTTTATTGAATTTGACGAGTGTGTCCTATTTCATCACCTCCAGTATTTGATTGATGGTGCTTGTATGTAGCAGTAAACTTCTATTTCTGACGATATAAGTTTTTGATTACATATTATAAGTTGTAATTTAATATTTTAATAGCTTTTATTTGAGATATCCTCTGTTTGCTAATGACAAAAGTATCGATTTTCACATCGGCTTATTAGGTAAGTGAAAGCAATCTTGCCAATCTACAGGGTTCCGTATAACCTGGATTTGATGATCTTATATTAATATGTTCAATAAATTTCAATAATTCAGGAGAAAAACTTGTACCAATTGATCATTCAATTGATCCAATTGATAAATTGGATTTCTGTGTCACGAGTACCAGTACCATATTTTTCTTGTTCCTTTTTTGATATTTTAATTTGTTAAAACGTTTTCCCATTCATTCATCCATTATCAAATTTCAAAGTTTCTATGACATTATAAATGTAGTGGTACACTCCAAACCTTCCTCAAGACACAAAATTGAGAACCATTGTTTAAATTAATGTACAACAGACCAATTGAAAAGTCCTGCCCGATCCGTTGAATCTGTTAAATATTAATTCAGGGCTAATCACGCTATACGGGACGGAATATTGTGGCGAAAATACGTGAAGTTATACATATGTATGCAAGGCTATTATGGTCACTTTTCCAATTTTTTTTCATATTGTACAGGATGTCCCAAACGCTCTAAAAGTAATTTTTAGATTCTTCGATCAAAATTAGTTTGTTTTAATAAGGTTTGTAATAAAAAATAACGTCTAGGGAGGCCAAGATAATAAATACAAAAAATGCCTATAATAGGTGCTCATAGTCTATTGTTGGAATCACTTTGCTGACAAGAGTACAGTGAATCCAGATCAAGCATTGGCTTCGAATCACGTGATTTCGATTCTAACCAAGAAATCTCATCAGCGAAGCTGGGCAAGGTGATTCTAACAATGACCATAAGCATCTATTATAGGCGTTTGTTGTGTTAAAAATTCATAATAGTTAAACCGTTAGGTTTTCTAAATAATTTGAATTTTTCCAAAATCTAACCTTATTTACATATTTCAAATACAATACATCAAACATGTATTTAAGTTATGTAACCGAAATTTACAATGAAGTTTAACAATAGATCATATTTAAATTCCAATTATAATAAACTTTTCGTCTAATACAAACTGTCCAAAAATTACAACTAATCAAGTAAGAACTTTAACCGCCGAGTGCGGACGGTTTATCTTCTCCCACCTTCTTTAACTCTAGATTTTGGTGACATGACATAAACATAACTTAAACATTTCTGAGTTGTAAGTGAGTTGTAAAATAGAAATACGTTCCTGTAGTGGTCGAGTATAATAATATCAATTGGAGAAGTGATTATAAACACAATATCCTTGCACAATATTGGGGATCTGGTTAGGAATGGAAGAGGAATTAACCGATGACGAGGATTTTATCGAACTGCTAAATATTGAGTTAAGAATTCCTCGGGTGTTTCGTGAAAGAATCAATCATTTCGAGAAATGGAATGATAACGAATTCAAACAACGCTTGAGATTATCAAAGCCCGTGGTTAAATTTGTTATTGATAAAATTGCAGGGGAAATTTTATCAAAAACCAAAACGTAATTAAAAATTTTAAAAATTCGATAATTAGATATAATAATGACAATTTTATTTTAATTCTAGAAATAATGTGTTATCGCCAGAGGAAATGGTTCTCATAGCATCAAGATTTTTAGCTTGTGGGTCATTACTGACAATTTTGGGAGAATTGAGCGGTGTGGATAAGTCAGTGGTTAATAACAAAAACAATAAGAGCTATTGCCGGATTACACACAAAGTTTATTGAAATGCCCTCAAATGCAGATGTCCAAAGATTGCGAGAAAGTTTTTATAACATAAGCAAGTTTCCTAGGTGTATCGGAGCACTAGACTGCACACATATACGAATCCAATCACCAGGGGGACAATATGTTGAAAGATATAGAAGCACAAAAGGTTTCTTTTCACATAATGTGCAAGTTGTGTGTGATAGTGATTTACTTATTAGAAATATTATCTGTCGATGGCATGGTTCTGCTCATGATTCCACTATTTTCAATAACTCTTCATTGAAAGTAAAGCTAGAAAATGAAGAATTTGGAGAAGGCAGCTTAGTGGTGGGCGACAGTGGCTATGCTGTAAGAAAACATTTAATAACACCCTTGACAAATCCTAGAACGCCTGCTGAACATCTTTTCAATGAGTCACAGATACGAACAAGAAACCCTGTGGAGAGATGCTTTGGAGCATGGAAACGCAGATTTCTTGCTCTCGCTCTAGGAATAAGACTGCACAACAGCAAAGTTGAAGCAATAACAGTAGCTGCTGCAGTGTTGTACAATGTCGCTTGCATGATGAATGATGCAGAACCAAGGGTTACAAATGATGAAGAGGCGGCTGTGCAGTTAACCATAAATATTAACAATGATCAACAAAGAATATAATTGAAAAACCCAATTGTTTATTTTCTAATTATTGCACTTCTAAAATAAACAGCACAAGTCCTAAAATAAAGTTAACATAAAAATACTATATTTTAAAAAGTGTAATTAACTATTAAAAATTCAACTAATATTTTTTATTGTTCGTCCAATTGCTTTTTTAATAATCTAATTTCTAACGCATGCTTTTCTGTTTTCATCTTCAATTTTTCCTGCATTTCATGTCGTTGATTTTTTAAAAATTCTTCATGTTTTTCTTGCATGTGCTTCATTTTAACCTCGTGTTCCCGCATAAAACATTTCATTTGTAAATCAGCAAGGTCCTTTTTTGAGCATGTCCATATACTCAATTTACCTTGGAGAGACTCGCCCCCTATTAAAGTAATGTAATTAATAACATACATGTGCTGAATTAAATGCTCCTGTTGTTTCAAGTCTCTGGCTCTTAAAGGTCTAGAGACAGGTTTCCTAAGTTTATCAGGAGTATAACTACTCCACGAATTCAGTTGTGGTTGTCCTACTATAAGGTACTGTACTATACTATGTGTAAGGTGTATGTATGTATCTTCATATGTACATATGTTTATATGTATATGTATGTATGTATTTACATATACAGAACGAAGTCTGTTTCAAGCAGCATGTGATTTTGAACAACGATATTTAATATTCTTGTTTCGCCTTTTAATTTCGACTTTTATTAACGGCGTTCAAGCATTATTTACAATCACGGCGACCCTTTGTTATTAAACAGCCTTGGGCGACGACGTTTACGTTACAACGTAGAGATAATATTTTGATGCCGTGTTGGGATTAATACGGGGACGTTGTTTGAACTTCCATCTTCGTTTCTATCTTCTATTCGCGGTTGTCACTAGAGCCGATCCATTGTTTACCGTTGTGTATAACTTGGGTTCTGCTTTACTTCAATAACAATACGCTTTCAAATAACCAAAAGTATTAATTACTGCTGCACAAAGTACGGATATCATCCTTTTTTTATTTCGTTGTACATTCGTATGTACATCGCAATCTACTGAATTCAGCAACTACTACAACAAATACACTGATGTTTATAAGTTTTAAAGAAGCAGCCAATAATAAAATGCTATTTACTTTTGTTATTAGAGCGTATACTGAAAAAATTTAATGGCTCTATGGTCAACTGGTAAGGTAGTTTACAATCAATAGTGATATTATCAGATATTTTATTCAATATTTCTGTTAAACGGCAAGAGGGATTTTTGAGTAATTCGGCTGATGCTAGGTACAGCAAGATTATATATACGGTTTTTCATGCATTCCATGTTTTTTTTATTCCATACATAAACGACTTACTGGAATCGCTCACTTGTCCGACTCTAGCATATGCTGATAGTCTGAAGATTTATATGAACGTTTCATTTAATGTGAACCTGCAAGTTCTTCAAACGATCATCAATATGATTTAGAACGGGTGCTCTGAAAATGGATTACGCCTTAACATTACCAAATGCATAAGCATGCGATTAAGCTCAACGCCTTCCCCTTACTTCATCGAGAACCAGCAATTATCCCCGATTGAAAGACACACTGACTTGGGTATCATCAGGACGTTAAACTTACCTTCCTTTAACACATGCTCCAAACCATTGCTTCTTCTTCGAGGAAGTGAAGCTTTGTAATACAAGCTGCCTACTACTTTAACGATCCAGCTACTTTGCTTTTGTTGTATTAGGGTTAGAATATGCCCGCATTATATGGTCACTATATTACGCTCCACACCAGCTACACCTTCAACGCCTCTAGCGTCATTTCCTTAAGTTACTCTGCGGATTATATCAGCCAGCAGGTTATGCATGGAGTTGAGGTTTTTTCCTTCTGCAGAGATGTTCATTGTGCACATTTTATGTGGAAATTGATCCATGCAGCACTTGACGTGCCCTTTCTCCTTTCCTGTATCTCTTTCAGGGATCCTCGAGCTTAATCGAGATTCTTACACTCAGTATTTTAGGTAATGCACCTCTCTTCCGTATGTGTCATGGTGCTTATAAAATTTGTAATGATATATTCTTGGATAAACTTAATTCAAGTTTTTTTGTTATAATTTGTATATGAAATCATTTGCACATGAATTTTGAATGAACTATAGTACGTCATCTATCAGAAGAGATTCTAAGAACTACATTCAATCCAGGCAGCATAATTGTAGGATACCTAGTCGTGTGACTGCAGAAATTGTGAATGCGTTTGACGAGTACTTTAC
This sequence comes from Popillia japonica, assembly GCA_004785975.1. Taxonomy (NCBI): domain Eukaryota; kingdom Metazoa; phylum Arthropoda; class Insecta; order Coleoptera; family Scarabaeidae; genus Popillia; species Popillia japonica. The sequence continues at coordinate 42,488 of SMLS01070774.1, read as the reverse complement.
CAGCATCTACCAGCCTTCAGAGTTACATGATACTGTTGATTAGAAGTCGTTGATTAGCCATGTGACTATTGGTATACATAAAATAATGGATAAGTCGACCGCGGGCCAGGACCTGATACCTAGTTCTCTTTTAAAAGATTGCGTTCAAGAGCAGTCAAAGAAATGATGAAGCGTTCGATAGCCTTAACCACACTATTCTCCTTCAAAACTTGGCGAAGTTCGGATTACATAATAATTTAGTATATACTTTCCATTCATGCCGGATACCTAGCTAATTGATTTATTCGTATAACGGACATATGTATTTCGAATCTTTATGTGGAAACTTCCGGTGTTCTCCTAGCCTAGGTTCTTCAATGTTTCTGCTGTTTATTAACGACATTACTGATTATGTTGACGTAAAATCTGGGTATTCGCAGATATCTAAAACTGTTTGGATTTATAATGTTTGTATTTTACCGACGCCATATTGTAGACACAGTGATTGAGTAAATATTTCGTTATATATTTTTCTATTATCCTTTCATGATTCTACTACGTTTAAACAAGAAAATCGTCTTCTCTACTATTTGTTTGTAACAATGGATCCACAGCCTAATTACAAGTGGACTATCAATATAGTCTCCAAGAAAACGTGCTACTTTGGGGAGTGGAAATTTGTACAGGAAAAACCAGTTATACCGAACATGTACAAGGAAATTATTGCTGGTACTCCTGCAATAAAGAAAACACAAATAACACTACAAATTTCAACAAGTGCTTACCAGCACTATCATTATTATAGCACTAGCTTGTCTACCAGCTAGCGCTTCTTTCTATTGTGCTTTATGATAGTATGTAACATCAATTTTAAATTTCTGAAATACAAATTTTATATATACAGTGTGTTCCAGAAAGTTCTATAAAAATAGAGAAAAAGTTTATATTACATTTCACAAAAAAACAGCATGACTTATAGATTTCTAATTAAGTACAAAATTTTTAAAACATTAGATGGAATATCTACAGGGAAAATCAAAATCATGATTTGAGTGAGAGTAAAATACTTTCAAACTGTAATGGAGACCAATATATGTATGTATTCATTGAAACTGTTGTTAAGTAGCAAAAAATTATGACCATTTGTGGCTTTCCCAGATAAGAATTACAAGATAATTATTAATTAGATTATTTATTCAATGAAGGAATAATACATGATAAATAATTGATAAGCTCCTTATCAATTTATCAACAATAAATAATACGCAACTAATAAATTTTATTGGGAACATGTAAATTTACTTAAGTACTAAAGAACTCCAACGTATCCACCGTCCCTTTCTAGGGAGGCCAAAGAAACTCCATGTACCTCCCGACCACTTTACCGTTAAAAGTGTCGAAGAGAAAATCTCGAATAGTTCTGTTACAGTGACAGTGCTCCATCCTGTTGGTACCATATTTTTTCCCATTTATTTAGTGGTAATTCATCAAGAAAGTCAAACAACTAATTATTTAAAGATCTTATATCTTTCTCCATTCATGATAATGATAATTCATGCCTTAGCATCCCCCAACAGCTTGCGCCAATTACAGGGGGCATCGGCTGATGATATTTCGAAAAAAGAATAGCCCTACAAAACTGTCTTTGTAAACGCCACACCATACATTAGTTTTATTTTAAATTAATATTGACTTACGATTTGGACATGGAAATTGGAATTAATATTGCTCCACTCAACACTTCTAGAACTCTTGAATTTCAGTATTACATATCTGACAGTTGTAAAATGTATTATTTTATCGAGGTGTCGATTGTTTAAAATGTCTGCTGTTACATGTTTTATAATTTTCTCCAACAATAAGAACAACTTCAATGTTGTCGTCAATACTCAGGTTTACTGGCATTTATCTAATTATTGCCAACACGCACTGATGTGACATTTGACATTTGTTGACAGTTATTAGATGGTTCAAAGCACTCTACCTAGAACGTGTGCAAAAAAACACAAAATCAGGAACTTATTATGAACGGGATCTCGCTTCAAATCATGATTTTGATTTTCCCTGTACGAATTAAAGTTTGTCTTTGGTTTTTGCTGTATGCTTTTTGAGTTAACATTGGCTGTTAGGGTACAATTAACATTCTAAACCACTTCACTTAAGATGGTATATTATGTAATAAACAAATGATACTTGACTTACGCCTAAATTGGCAGCAACTAACTGTTTCAACTTTATCGGTAAATATGGGACCTAACTAAATAAGTATAGTAGCCTGTTGTAGAGAATAAATGAAACAAGAAAGTAGGTATATTTCATACATAAATATACCAACAAGTGAATAACTCATAAATACGGTTCTTTGCAAGAAAAGTGACTATAAATATATCTTTACTGTAATGGTCCCTTTGGGGAGTGACAATAATGAATACATGTTATAAGATCTTTGCGAAAGTGGCGCAGAGAAAATTGGAACGTGAAATAGATGAATGACAGATGTTTCCAGAGAGTCAGGCCGGGTTCACGAATGAGTGGGTGGTTTGAAACAAGAAAAGGTTAAGGCAGGGTTGCCCCTTAAGTCCAATCTTCGTCTAACATGTATGTGGCGAGAATGGAAGAGCTGACGATGTGGTGTGTGTGGCGAAGATGGTGGGAGAGATGAAAGGTATGATTGTCAGGTTGGAAAGGTTCTTTGAGAGAAGAGATTTACGTGTGAAAGTTGATGGTGTTTAAGAAAGGAGGAAGAAAAACGAGGGAGGAACAGTTTGAATGGAAGGGAGAAAAGATAGAGAGTGAGAACGTTTAGATATCCAGGATACATGATGTGTGAGACGGACGGGACGAATGAACATCTGAAGTATGTGTGTAAAAAGGCAAAGATGGCTTTGGCGCAGATTTAGGAGACATGGGGAGCGAGAATGAGAGATTCCTTAAAAGCAAGAATGGTGGTACTAGAGGCATGTGTTAAAAGTATATTGCTGTATGGAAGTGAGATATGGGGGGTGAGTGAGGAGAAGGAAAGAGAGTGCAACTAAGGTATATCAGGACGTTTTTGGGCGTGGAAAGGTCGACCCCCGGATTGTATTGTGTTGCAAGAGAGTCATAAAGAGAAGGTGAGAGTGAATGCGTTGAAAAGACTTGTAAGGTTTGAGCACAAGGGGTATGGTGGAGAGGAAACTATGATAATAAAGGAGGTGTTGAAGCTAATGGAGGCGGAAGGGAAGAATGGAGTATTGAAGACAAGATGGGGAGAAAGACGGAGGAGGATATTTGAGGAGGGTGGGTGGTCAATGGAGTGTATGATGAAATGCAGAAGTAAGGGAATGTATATTGAAGAATTAGTGGTGGGTAGAATGCGTGATATAGATATGCAAGAGAGACAATGTGCGAGAAAACGCGATATAACAGGAAGTCTGAATGAATCCAGATTATAGGTGCACTACCAGAGTATCTGAGAGGAGGGATGAATGGAAAAGAGCAAAGAATGACAGCACGTTTCCGATGTGGGAATGAGGAAGGGGATGGTAAATACTGGAGAAGGGAGGAGGACATGATATGTGTTTTATGTAGGAATGGAAGGGACAACTGGCAGCACTAGGTGAATGAATGTGGGGCGTTAAGAAAGAGACTGTTCAGGAGCAAGAGGATAGAGTGATTCAGGGGAGGAGGGTATTTAGTTTCATTGGACTTATGTTTGGATTCCTGTCATTTGTTTTGATTTTTTTTTGTGTTATAGTGGATTAAATTATTTTTGTTTTGTTATGTTGTGGTAGGTACACATGTATATTGTTTATTGTAATAATCGTGCACGTATAGTCTGTATTGTGATTTTTATACCAATAAAGGTTATATATATATAGTCCCTTTCATTAATTCACTAGAAAACAGATGATTATGCTTTTGATATTGAATCTATCGACGCGTAGGTCTATATATCAAGAATAAATGAGTTTCCCCACTTATTCATTTGCTTCTTACAACGGGAAACTACGATTATAATGCAGGTCAATATTCGTTTATCTTCCATCACTTCAATTTTAGAGGATAAAGTACACGACCAATTTTATTTTTAACCGTCCCCTTAAAGACGAAAAAGATGACTATTATAAAATACAACTGTATACAAGCAGATCCACAGAGAGACTTCATCGTGGAATTTAGTCGGTGAACAAGTATAATCTGAGAAAATTGTCATTGACATAGTACACAGATCGAGGCACATTATAATAAGCGCGATTCGAGCATTATTGACTAGAAATCAGCTCAACCGTAGAGTCGGTCTAATGATTGCGCCCAATTTGATACACGGAAATTGTACACATAAGAATTTATTCGACTCTATAAGGTATATTGAAAAACCTTTAGCAAAGTGGAAATAATTTAAACGTTACGACTGCAGGTGAAAGATTATAGGACAGAAAATTTCCAAGCCTTTCCTGTTGTTATTTAGCAGAAATTTACTTTTATTTTTAAGCGTTGCGGCAGAAAGTACTCCCAAAGAAATCTAAAAGAAGAACAGTCTGCTCAAAAAACAGAAAAACGAATTCTATGATACAAATATTCACTGGATCTCTTGGTGCCGAAGTAGAACTCTAGATCACTATCACCCACAGGACAAGTGTTTGGTGTCCTGTGGGTGATAGTGATCTAGACTTCGAATTCTATGATCCCTGTAGGCTTTATCGCTACTTATAAACATTCACGCCAACAAGGGGAAAGATGTGAAATAAACAATGGAAATACGAAAGTAAGAAAGTGGAAAAATAAGAAATTACTATAGGCGAAATTTTAAAGAAATAATGGTCAATAACGAATATAATGCGTACACGTAAAACGTGAAGCAACTTATCTGAACAAAGTAAAGCATTTATGAAACGTTGATCCTCAAGTATCTACAACAAGCATGAATCTGCTCAAAAATTAAATAACTAAGCGGTCCTGTTAGCAGGCATTGAGATCGATATTCTATCGTGACTACATCAGAAAAAATACCGATTTGGTTCTAATAGGAGCTCAAAGTGTGATGCCAACTCAACTATGTTAACAAACTTTAACCAACAAGTCTCCAGTAATACGAAATCCTAAAATATAAAACTGAAATAAGGTTACGATAAACTATATGGTTCAGACAAGCGCTTCATTACCAACGATATATAGGAGTTAACAGATAATGCATGAAGTTAAAAATGTTTCCATGAAAAGTTAATAAAAACCTTAATAACTTACATTTTTGCTTCTGAATCCCTTGTTGCTAATTGAAGTACTTATTATTGTTAATATTTTATAATATCTAATTATCAACTTATCCGATCTAAATTGTGTCTGACTGCGTGCCGATTTCTTTGGCTTATAGTTTCGAGAAGTTCTCGGATAATTATCATAAAGTAGCTCGTCGAACTACTGAACGCGGACATTAAAACATTTCCTTAACACTTACCAGTCTTCCATTCAGTGAGTTTGGAGGCATTATGTATTAAACTATACGTCGACAGCGAGTTAAGATCTCTAGAAGCTAATTTCGAAAGACAACTACACGAGACATAGTATTCGACTTAAATTATGAACAACTTTCCGAAATACACGATAATTCTCAACGTCTATATATGTATGTATGTATACGTTCGTAACTAGGTAGTTATTTCCGGAAGGCATTTATAAATTAGATCTGGTAATGACACGGTGTACTACTAGCACTATTCCTTTCTCGTGACAGATAATCTGTTAAGTGGTTAAGAAATTCGTTTTGTTTTAATTTAACTTGCGCTCTAGGTTGTATGAATACATGCAGTGTAAACAGTAGATAAAACAAGTTTTATCTACAGTTTGGACTTGTCTACAATATATTGCAAAATATACATATATAATAATAATAATAATAATGACTTTATTGTAGAAGCTTAAAAAAATACATACATATATGTATATATATATATATATATATAACTTAAAGCAACTAACAAACACAAGGCGAATCCAGTAAAAACTGCTGTTTACCTTGAATAAGTAAATATAAAAAATAAATCAAACTAAAGATATGCCTACACTAAAATTGGTGATATATGATATGATAAGTATCTAATAGTGCACAAAAAAAAATGTGTCTAGATAAATTAGCCGCATATTGTTAAATAGGGCGCTAAGAAAGTATCAAGCACATGAAAACATGATGCATGCGTTTGGTAAGCCAATTAAGACAAAAGACAAAAGCTTGCACTAACCGTTCCCTCGCCGAGATAAGAACTGCTTCAATTTAATTTTGAATGATAATAATGTACTACGTTTAATATAAATAGGTATGTCATTATATAATGAGTAGATTTGATAAGAAAATGATCTTTTAAACATTGTAGTTCTATGAGGTGGTGGTGAAATCAAGATACGATACCTAGTAGTTAAATTATGGACATCTGTTCGAAATCTAATTTTATTATAAAGATAAGGAGGAGACTTCGAAATAATGATTATATGATAAAAAGTAATATGAGAAATTAATTCTCAAATATACATATTTACTTGTCAAAATTGACTATGCTTATACCTCGCCTATCCACGCAGTGTTAGAAATTATTCATTCTTTTGAATAATTCATAAGTTTAAAAAGTATCACACTTATACATTCATTGCTTCTATAGTAAATCAAAGCTATATTTTTATAACCGGGATAGTTACAAACAGATTATAAACTATAAAAAACTGTTAAAAAAGATTATAAATTCTAGCATTTTTATGTATTATTCTTTACTAAAGGAAATCGAGTTAGCTATTAAGTTCATTTCAATGATTATTTTAATGACTACTTAATTGATCAGCCGCAAAACCAGGTGAAAAATTTTCCGCTAGTTAGTGAATGTCACGAAAACGCCGAATGACACGTACATTAAAAAATGGAGAAACGAAGCATTGGAAAGCAAACTGATCAGCCTACATGATAATAGATCTGCCGAAATACCATGTGATAGCCAAGCTACCCTTAAAGCACTGGAGTCAGTGGCGATTCTGAGACGGTACTGGAGTACCATAAGGAGGTCAAACGGCTAATGGAACATCTCAGCATCACTTTGAACTAGATGCTGAGCCAGTCTGGGATCAGAGGCACTGAAATAGTTCAAAAATTTGCAACGAGCACTAGCAAACTACCATTTGCAGCCCCAAAACCAACGTGCTGCAGTTGTTATGTCTACATTAAAATGATAGCCAGATATGAGTTAGCTTACTAGCACCATTGACACTTGAATGGATTTCGTAGCATGTAACTCTGTAAAACGGTTAGCATTCAGCTAAACAAGGAAAAACTTCGCAAAGCAGTCCTTTTGAGACAAAGCAGGCTGTAAATACTCGCAGAAGTCTTAACTAAATAATAAATAAACAGAATCATCGTATGGACCCCTCTTTTATGTGTGAAGACTGTTGGGTGCACAGAAGAAAGAAAAGCATTTTCCTACCCGACAATGAATAAGGAAAGATAGAGCTGGTTTGGGATCAAACGCCACACGAATCCAAATTAGGTAAATTAACTCTTGATCAGCTTACAGATGCAATTGAAATGTTAGGGGCATTTCTGATTGAACTGATGCTTGGAATGTACCCGCCTATAAAGAGAAGAAAGAGCTAATTGGTCGACGTTTTGCAATCCAATCATTAGAAAAACATTCGTTTAAAATCTGAATAACAGTTTACAACAGTTGCTGCACTAACACATTGGCACCAGATTGGGTTAATATAATATGAATGTGCATACACATTACGTACATACATACGTTATACATGCTTCGTTAGATGACTGCATTCTAGTTATATGGTACATAATTCGTACTTGAGTGTTTTCAAAATATTCAAAAGAATCACTTGACTTATGCCCATTTCCTAAGCAATTTTTCTAGAAGTTCGATGCTCAATTGCACTTGGTGTCATTGAACTCGCTTGACAACAGCTTTCAATTTTAAACTGATAAAAATAACAAGAACTAATGAGATTAGAAGAAGTAATAGGTTAATAATAAGAAGTTAGATTCAGTCTTCTCACTTTTTTGACTGGAAGTTACTATAAAACGAAAACTCAGACAAACAGAAATACTCTTAGAAGCACAACCAAAACAATAGCTTTTCTGCGCGGTTACTTCATTTTTACAAAAATCAATGAAATGTATTGTCTTTGTAGACTAACTTGTAAAAATTATTAAATCAGCCGTGTTTCATACACACACACAAAAAAATTATAGGACCTCTTTGTAGGGTATATTTTTCATAATAAAGTCTGAGGAAACACTATTCTAACTATTACAATTTCCAAGAAAAATGTTACTGCTGGCATTATTTGCCAACTACTGTTAGTGCAGAGCATTACATCACCTGTAGCCATCACGTTTTACAATTTATTTATTTAAGCTAGTTTATAGCATCAGTAATAACAGAAGTGATAAATTAATTTGAGACAATCTCTATGTACTCAAATAGAAAATTGAATTCACTATAAAAATAAGCTACGTAATAGAATTATCTCAAAATTTTTACATTTAATGTCATAAGTTTAAGCTCAGTTAAATCGTCTCCATATATGTATGTACATACGAAATATGGTAATTACCTTCTTTAGTCGTGTTTGCCGTTTCACCAAGCTAATTTTTGGTCATATTTAAAATTAAATATTCACCTGTATTCAATTTAAATGTTAATTTGTTATTAACGCAATCGTTCTAAAACGGAGCGTAAGCTTAAACGTACAGGAAAACGTACCATAAAAAATCAACCGGTCACGGAAGCAGAGGTAGGGAGAGCCGACCCCATTTGCGGTTTATTTGTACGAATCTGTCGTCGGAAAGCACGAAGGGTGACGAAAACATTTGTTTTTAATTTAATCTCTCCCTTAAGGGACTATTTCAATGCTCAAAGGGGGAAAATAATATTGGAACCGTTAGAAGAGGCAATAAATTTGATGTAACACAGCGGTTATGCATACTGGCATAATGGTTTTATTCTCGACAAAGCACTAAATTTCATTAATAGCAACATTCCAAACTTTTTATACCTATTTTTTAATGTACGCAAATACATATGATGTTCCAAATTAATTGCTCACAATCGTTCTTACGTCTGTTTTGCCAGAATTCAATTTCGGATTAGAATCTCAGACAACCAATTCAAAGTCTAAGCAGAACTATGTATTTGTCTGAACTACGTAAGCTTATCTCATGACTTTTTGTAATTTGCAGCATAATCGATATTTACTTGAATGCAGTTACTTATATAATCGGAATTAAATGATCAATCTTGTATGCTGAAATATGTTTAAGTATTTTTTTGCATCCAATCAAAATATAACATAGGAACTTGTTTGAAATTTAAGCGAAGGCGGCACATAATTTACAAGGGATAAATTAATGAGTTCTTATTTTCAGACCGTCGCCTTAGATTAAACATTTAGATGGGAATTTTAGGAATCACATCATAGAACCAGTTATGTATGAAAAAAAAATAGATGATTAATGTCATATATTGTATTTGAGTATACTCTGTATGTGCATTGTGTTGTGCATGCCTTGTCGACTATTGTATCTGGTCAATAAAGCAGTTCCCAACCAGACGGTCATGTATTCAGATCACCCCACCTAACGCTCCTGAGATGGCCAAAGACACGACATGGCGCAGTCAGTAAATCAAATATAAAATACCTTGCTTTGAGTGTGATTTTGTGAAGTAGTGAAAGAAAAAGGTAAACATGAGTGAAAAAGTAAAAATTCCGGAGGAAATGTATTTTTCGTGTAATCATGCAGAAGCATGGAAATTATTTTTACAAAAATTTCAAATATATTTAAAAGCATCTAAAAATGAGAAGGAAACTGAAGAATATAAAGGAGCATTACTTTTAAACACAATTGGTGATAAAGCATTAAAAATATACAATAATTTTAAATGGAACCTGGAAGAAGAAAAAGAAAAATATAGTAAGATTAAACAGAAATTTTCGGATTACTTTGCACCTACATCAAACGAAACTTATGAACGCCATATTTTCCTCACAAGAGACAAGAAACCCAATGAAACAGTGGATGAGTATGTAATCGAACTTCGTCATTTGAGCAGCACATGTGGATATGGCGAATTAACCGATAGCTTAATACGGGATAAATTGCTACATGGTATGAAGGACAAATCTATAAAAAGTAAATTATTACGAACAAAAGACTTAGACCTACAAAAAGCCATTGAAATTTGTAAAGTAGCGGAAGTCACAAAAAATCAGCTAGATATCATTTGTAAGGAAACACCTGTGCAAGACGAAGAAGACGTGATGGTTGTTCAGAAACAAGAAAAGGATAGAAGATATGCAGATAGAAATAGTAACAGAAAATTCAAGCGAACTGATCAACCAATGGCATCATCATCCAGAGCGCAAGTGCAACGGAAAATTTCAAAAAAGTATGTAGCGGGACACAGCCGAATAGAAAACAACAATCGTCAGTCCATGGAAACGTGTCAAAAATGTGGTTTCAAGCACGCGAGAAATAATTGCAAAGCGTATGGAAAACGTTGTGGAATATGTGGAATGTTTAATCACTTTGCTCGAATGTGTCGGAATAATGGTAAAATGGTATGTAACTTTGAAGCTGAAGAAGATGTGGAAGATTTATTTATAGGAACTTTAAGTGTTAATGCTGTTAGTAGCGGATGGTCAATTAATATTAATGTAGAAGGTAAAATGATAAATTTTAAAGTAGATACAGGCGCCCATGCAAATATTATTCCATTTAATATTTTTAAAATCAACTTTGGTAATCGCAAATTATATAAATCAAATATTTTGTTAACAACATATACAGGGAATCATTTAAAAGTATTGGGATCTGTCTGTATGCCATGTACCTATAACAATAATGATTTTTATATTAATTTTTATGTAGTAGAGGACTGTGGTCCGTGTATTTTAGGTTTTCAGGATATTCAGAGATTGAAAGTAGCTCAAATGGTGGGAACAATAGAACAGGGTAAATTAATTGAAGAGTATAGAGATGTGTTTAGAGGTATTGGTTGCATTCCTGGTGAATATCAAATTAAGATAGATAAGAAGGTTGAACCTGTGGTGCATGCAGCAAGGAAATTTCCTGCAAGTATTATTAATAAATTAAAAGGTAAGCTAGATAGATTATGTAATCAAAATATTATTATAAAAGAAGATGAACCTACAGAATGGGTTAATTCATTGGTGATTGTTAATAAGCCTAATGGTGATTTTCGAATTTGCATAGACCCTTTTCATTTAAATAAAGCAATCAAAAGAGAACACTATCAAATTCCGACATTTGAAGATATCACGTGTAAGCTTAAAAATGCAAAATATTTTTCAGTACTGGATGCATCTAATGGCTTCTGGAATATTAAATTAGATAGTTGTAGTTCAAAACTTTGTACACTTAATACTCCATTTGGAAAGTATCGTTTTTTAAGATTACCATACGGATTAACGTGTGCATCCGAAGTATTTCAAAGAAAAATAAAAGAATGTTTAAAAGATATTCACGGTTGTGAAATCTATGTTGATGATATCATTGTGTGGGGTAAAACGGTAGAGGAACATGATAGTAGACTGAAATCAGTTTTGCAAAGGGTACGTGAGGTAAATTTAAAACTTAACAAAGACAAATGTAAGTTTTGCGTAAAAAAAATTAAATATTTGGGACACATTATATCAGATCAGGGCATCAAACCAGATCATGATAAAATAGATGTTATTCGTAATTATCCAGTGCCAACGTCTTTAAAAGAATTACAAAGCTTCTTAGGCATTGTTAATTATTTGCATAAATTTATACCTAATTTAGCACATTTAACTGCTCCGTTGAGAGAATTATTAAAAAAAGATGTAAAATTTTTGTGGGATCATGAACAAATGGATTCATTTACCAAATTAAAAAATATCTTAATTTCAACACCTGTTTTACAGTTTTATAAGCCTGATCAAGCAATTACAATAACAGTTGATGCTTCACAATACGCACTTGGAGCTGCGTTATTGCAAAATTCTGGTGCAGTAGCTTATGCTTCTCGCTCATTGTCAGATATTCAGAAATGTTATGCACAGATTGAGAAAGAGATGTTAGGGATTGTGTTTGCGTGTAAGCGATTTCATCAATATATATATGCGAAAAAAGTTACTATAGAAACCGATCACAAACCATTAGTTCATATCTTTAAAAAACCTTTAATAAAATGTCCTATGCGGATACAACGCATGCTTTTAGATTTGCAATTGTACGACTTAAATGTTATATATAAACCGGGAAAGGAAATGTACATTGCAGATGCTCTTTCTCGTTTACTCAATCAAAATGAGAATAAAAACCCTATATTTTCAACGGAATATGAATGTCAAATTAATTTATTAACGGACAATTTTCCAATAAGCTCTAATAAATTAAAATTGTTTAAGGAAAGAACTTCAAATGATAGAACCCTTCAATCTATAAAACAATATGTGCAAAATGGTTGGCCTACGCTTGTGTATTAGCTATTACTTATTTTTTACTGATAACTCAGGGGATATCCACTTCCTTTCCCAGTAGTTGTTCCAGCATGATTTAATATATTACACTGATAGTGCTCCCCGTGTTAATCAGAACTTCGTACTGTTCATGAATAGTATGTTCATAATAGTAATAATGTTCATGAATAGTAATATGAATTTTAGGTACTATTGGTTAGTTTTGAATCTGCCCTTCTTTTTGTTCCAGACCGCGGTTCTTCTTCAGTATTGAAACCAATTATTGCATATGTATAGTTTGCGGTCTTGTAGTTGTAAAAGTTTATTGGTATTGCAATAGCGTACAATGGAGCGACAAATGCCTGATGCTATCGTTTCGTTGGGGCGCTGGTGGTTGGTGGTGCTGCTAGTCTTCTTGGCTAAAACGGCTGACTGAACGGTCTTTTTCTTGGCTGAGACTAACGGTTTCTTAGTATCCTATTTTTTTTTTTTTTTTATGGATTGGATTATTTTTTTATCTTTGGTAAACCCTTTCTTTTTACGCGGCAAGACCTGCACTAGGTCATCAACTTGTACCGTTGAGGACACCTGTTTCACCTTACTACTTACTTAAGGAGACCCCAACGTCTAGTTGACTCCTCCTACAATCGACGGATAATAATGTTTCTTAATTGACTCATTTAGCTCACCGCGAGGTGAGCAACCACGGAGATATCATTTCATAAACTTCTAGCCAACAATGTTTTATAATTGTGGCGCCGTTACACAAACACTTTACTACTAATCAGTTATAATTCTTAAAGCTAAACTTAACTTGTACTGAACAAATAGAAACAGTCATGGATATGGGAACATTTTGTATAATAGAGAGTTTATTCAGAGTTTATGGGAGTAACTAACGCCCATCTGATCACTCGGAGCGCTTACCTAAATGGAATAAATAATGAATAAATTCAATATTCCCATTACAACTCGAAATGTAAATAACAAACGTAGAGCTTGGCGCATTTTTGGAATGCAGCCGGTATATTCAAAAAACTTAAAACTGTATGCTTAGTCTATCGCAAAAGAATCTTGTAAATAAGTTTATTGTAGGCACCGAATTAATCATAAAACAATAGTATAAGAATGTAATGAACAGACTGCAAAACTATTAATTCACGCTTATGACACCAAACAAAAAATCCAACTGAGTTTGGACTAAAGATGGAACTTCCAAAAAAATTTAATTCTTTTATTATGAAATTTTCGCCGAGAATTGTCGGCTTCTTCAGGGCATTAAAATGTAAATTACTAAGACCTCATTGGTGTTATAAAATTACAATTAATACGAATAATAATAGTTGACGGCGAAAATTTGGGCTTACATAAAAGAATTGAACATTTTTGGAAGCTCCATCTTTAGTCCAAACCTCAGTTAGTTTTTCTGTTTGGAATCATAAGCATGAATTAGTAGTTTCATATTTCCAACAAATACCTGCTGAAAAAATTGCATTTGATGTTAGTAAAATAAATAAAACGTCACGAAAGCGCAGAAGTGACTATACTCTCAAGGTTACATCATCGAAAGCCAACCAATCAAAAGCTTTCAGGATATGGTAAACATAGTAGTTTGTAAAAGGAGATTTAAGCCGATGGAAAGTCTTAAGTTGAAGAAAATGACGAGAAAATCTCGGGAAAACTAGGCTACACTGGAAGAGAATATTGTACAAATCCAAACTGTCAAAACTACTAAGTCTGAATTTGAAGTATTTCCAGTATACAGCGCTTTGTTTAACTGCAATTGACTCTACAGATACATTTATGTGGAGCTGCATTACGACACTCGATAGGTAAATGAACAACAAAATAGTTTTAAAATGTGACGACTCGATTGAAGCACAGAAGGCACCTCCACCAAAAAATGTCATTTTAATTACTATTACCATCTTCAGGTATAAACTAAACTATCCATTAATTTCTAAAGCATGGACATACATATGTACTCGCACCAACCCTATCTTAAACTTTTCTAGACTTATTGGCTATGTGTATTGATTTTATATACAAAGTTAATTTTTTTAACTGATGACCGTTGACTATTAACCAACCACTTATTTCGATTTATCTAAAATACAAAGAAACAGAAAGTTTACTTCATCAAGGTACCATACATTTAGTTAGAATACAAATCATAAATATTTGACAAGTATATAATTCATTAGACAATCTATTTTGGACAAAAGTGGGTGCATCTTAAGTAACAAAGTCTGGACAAATCCAGTAAACTTAGAGAACGATATTACCCCCTTTCTATTCAATTCTAGTTAGCATAATTATTTTACATGGCACAAAAATGAGTCTTTCCACTCTTTTAAATACGTGTGCTGAAACAGATACGTAAACTATCTTATTTCATGAAAGTAAAAGATTTATTGATCAGTAGATGAGATTCAGATGATCACTATTTTTAGAATACTGCAATAATTTCTTACTGCTGACCTAGTAAATAGTGTACCAATGACAAAATTCCAGAACTTTACTGTACGTGATTCGTTCTTTTAGGCAACCCTGTAGGAACAGGTGAAAAATTTACGATCTGTCACCAACGTTGGTGTTAGAGGGGCCAGCAGGTCTAAGTCCCGTTGGTGCGATGCGGTAGTGGTAAGAGAAGTTGATGGTTCACGGGTCAACGACGGCATTGGCTCATAAATATAAAACCCGCAGGACGGCTCGGACATTTTTCTAGCCGGTAGACCGGTCCCAGCTGACCGCAACTGCTTGTCCGAGAAATCTGTATCAAATTTCCTGTAATATATATTATCATAATGCTGAGAGGGTGGATTCTACTCCATTAGTAATTCGCACCGCCTTGAATTTTATTTATGTGCGGTCTAAGCATGAGAAATCGTGGTCGCCCGCACCTTCAAATAATTACGCGTTATTTGAAAGTTTGTGGCCGTTTTCGTCCGCTGACAATTGCATTTCTTTTCGAACCGTTTTTATTGAGGAAAAGATAATAAACCCACAGAAATACTTGATCGTTTATGTCTAGATATCATAAAATTTTATATGGTAATAAATGTGTAAATTTGGTAACAGTATTAGTATTGGTAAGCAGCATCCATGTTGAGTTTAATATTGAATGTTAAACAAAATTAACGTAAATGTGCTACCAGCTGTGGTTACTCAGCTTGTAGCACACTTGTTACTCAACTTATCCGTAAATCCAATTAGGTTGGTGAAAGTTAAATGTAATGTATGTACGATTTGACCGTTCAGCTCAATTCCACAAATTATATACATAACTCAATACGTTTCGCTAGGTACCTCTTGTCATAACAAACCCTGTCGGTGATATTACAAGCCGTTGATTTGGCACTCAAAACGTAGAATCCTGCAATTTTACTGCTACCTAGCATGGTATAATACAAATTGTTTGATCAAAAGTATTCTTCTCCCTAAATTTTTGCGATTTTTAGAAGATACCTTCTATGAAATATTGTGGCGAGTTTCCTTAAAACTTGAGATACATTAAACATTTTTTAGTTCCTGGAAACTACATTTATTATGAGGTGCCGAATTCTATCGTAAACGCTTTCTCTCAACATTTTCCGATTATGTTTCCGGTATTATCGCTTTATTGCAATAGTAAAATTCTAGCTCCTGTATGCACAATATACAAATTCCTGCCTTCTCTGATGACAAGATAAAGTATGTTGCCAGAGAGCTTGGTAACAAATTTGTGTTAAAGGATTGTTCTAATATCCTTGTGAGCCTTTACTGGCTATTTTAAGTTGATCTTAAGTACTGACTCCTTCCTACAATGGAATGGTCCAAGGTCACGTTAATACCATTTACAGTGATATCTAAAAGGCTGTCGATCGTATAGATCACGATATTTTGTTACATAAACTTAACAACTTCGGTTTCTCTATTCCACGTTTGAATATAATTAATCATATTTATGCGGCCGTCAATTCTTTGCTTATTACTGTACAATGGTTTCTTCCCAACTGTTTCGCAGGTGACTTCCGGTGTGTCTCAGGGATCTCGTTATTCTTATTATTTATAGATGATTTAGTGGAGGAGTGGTTTTCAAAATCGTATTCCTTGTTCCATCGATACAGTTGTTTCGGTTCCAATTAGAACAATCTCTTCAATCATCTACGACTTCTGTTTATTCTGTTGTTGATTTTAGTAAACTATTAGCGATAGGTACGCAGTCTTCTTCTGGAGAAGACAAATCTTATTTTAATATCATAATTTAAAACGGCAAAGAAGAGATCGGAAGGTTCCTTAAATGATTTAAGAAATATGCCTCTTAGTGTTTGTATAGCTGTTTCTACCATTGTCACCTGCATATCTTAGACTTGACAGTGTTAGTTTAATATTGTATTTTGCAGAAAACTTCAACTCCACCCTTCAAAGTCATACTCTTGACTTATTAGACAACCTGAGACGAATTTTTCAATACACGCAATGACACGGGGTCAATACACTGAATCTTATACCAAGCGTTTTCGAGAAACTTGTTGCTACTTGTGCAACAAATTTAGAAATTCATTTAGAGGACTCAACATTATTTATATGCCGATATTTCTGTCCTTAAAAACTATCGTCCTATTTCAATTTTATCAAAGTTTAGCAAGATCTTTGAATCAATCATCGACAGATCTATCCTCTGTTCTGTTCAGCCATGTCTACCTGAAGCCCAGCATGGGTTTCTTCCATGCAAATCCACCATAACCAACGATGCCACAATCACGCAATTTCTCTCCAATCATTTAGATAATTGTTCGGAAGTCAATGTAATTTACACCAATTTCTCTAGTGCTTTTGACACGATAAGTCATAGTATACTACTGGAGAAACTGAACCAGTTTGGTATTTACTCACCCTTTCTTCGACTTCTTCATTCATATTTTTCTAACCGCACTAACAACATCTGCTACAATGGTTTTTGCTCTCACAAATTTGTGTCTCGATGTGGTGTTCCGCAAGGATTTTGTTTAGGACTTCTGTTCGTCATTCTATATCTAAACGATTTACTGGAATCACTTACTTGTCCAGCTCTAGCATATACTGATGATCTGAAGGGTTATACATATAAAGATTTCATCTGATGTGGACGTGCAACTTCTCCAAACGAACATCAACATCATCTCGAATTGGTGTTTTGAAAATGATTTACGCCTTAACATTAACAAATGCGTAAGCATGCGTTTTCCACGCAAATTAACCTCAACACCTGCCACTTACTTCATCGAGAATCAGCAATTATCCTCGGCTGAAACACACACAGACTTGTGTGTCACTTTTGACGTTAAAGTTCTTGCAACATATTCTCCAAATCACTGCTTCTTCTTCGAAGAAATTAGGCTTTGTAATGCGGACTGTCTGCTACTTTAATGATACAGCAACCCTTAAAACACTGTACTTTGCCTTTGTCGTATCCGGATGAGAATATGCCTCTATTATGTGGTCACCATATAACGTTTCACACCAGCTACACCGTGAGCGCATACAGCGTCGTTTTCTCAAGTTTCTGTCTGTTCGTCTGGATGGATTATACCATATAATATATACTCGAAGCGCTCTCTTACCGCAGAGATGTTCATGGTGCATGTTCTATGTGGAAGTTGGTCCACGCAACACTTGATGCCTCTTTTCTTCTGTCCTGCATCTCTTTCAGCGTCCCTCGACCTTCATCCAGATTGCCCAACACTTTTCTTCTTTCTACACTGAACACCAATATTTTACGTAATTCCCCTTTCTTCCGTATGTGTCACAGTGCTAATAAAATTTACAATGATATATTCTTTGATAAACGTAATTAATTGCCATAATTTTTGATATGTAGTCATACACGCAGACATTTTAAATTTTGTTATACCGAATATTGTCCTGTAATTGGATCCTGTTGGGCAATAAGTCAAACCAATAATCAGATAGTTTTGCGGGAGACATAAAGTCATCGATATCATCAACACCAAAAAATAATTTTTCTGTCATTTTTGCCACTATTTGTGCAGCGTACCGATTTGTTTCTATAACAAAACATGATCGGTGATTTAATTATCAACGAAAGCTTTATAAACTTGAGGAGTTCCTTGTACTCCAGTAGAAACCGTAAATTTACTAATTATGCCTATACAGGGTGTCCCATGACATGACTGCCAAAACCTAAGGATGTGGTATTGAGGCAATTTTAAGTCAAAAATGTCTGATCAACATGTGACCAAAACTCTGTCGTAACTGATCTACAAGCATTTGAAGTTATACAGTAATACAAATAATAATTGATTAAAAAAAGTAGTTTTATTGATTTAGTTGCTCAAAATGCCCACCTAATTGTTGTATACATGGTCTAGCTCTTCTTAGAATTGAAGTGGTAGCTCTGCTAATAGTCTCAGTATCAGCACGAATAGTTTCTGCAGCATCCAGAATTCTAGCAACAAGTTGTTCCCTGGTTTCAACATTTTGTGCATAAACCAAATCTTTCAGCCTACCCCATACAAAGTAATCAAGTGGATTAAAGTCTAGTGACCTTGCTGGCCATGCAACTGCTGAACCTCTTCCAATCCACCTGTTTGTATAATTTTCATTAAGAAAATCAGTTACTTGTCTTCCAAAGTGCAGAGACGCGCCGTCGTGCTGTATCCACATTCGTCGTCTTATATTAAGAGGAACATCATCCAGTAAAACTGGAAGGTCGTGTTCTAAAAAACGTAAATAACGAATGGCCGTGAGACGTTCTTCCAGTATAAACGGACCGATGAGACGAGTGTCTATAACGGCACACCAAACATTCACCGAAAATCTATCTTGAAAATAAGATTCTCTTACTTGCCGTGGGTTTTCTAATGCCCAAGAGTGTGAATTCCTGATGTTGTTGATGCCGTTTCTGTTGAAGAAGGCTTCATCAGTAAACAATATGTTCCGACAAAACCTTCGATTTCTCAGTAACCAGCGACTAAATTCAAGTCTTGATGCGTAGTCGGCAGGTTTTAAAGCGTGAACAATTAAGTCGTGGTAAGGGTACAAACCGAAATTGTGTAGAGTTCTGCATACTCTCATGCGACTTCCGTTAAGTGTGTTGGCTATTCTTCGGACACTAGTAGAAGGCTGATCGTCTACCATATTAAGGATTGCTTCTTCTTGAAGAAGTTCCTGTTGAATTGGACGTTCTGAAGTAGCTGCAGGAAATTTACCTGTTTGCCTTAAACATCGATGGACATTGATAAAAACAGTTCTACAAGGCAGTTTACGAGTGGGAAACCGTCGACGATATTCACGAATTGCCGCTCGTGCACTTCCATTACATAATCCATAAATAAAGTGAATATCGGCGTATTCTTCATTCGAAAAAGTGAACATACTTTGAGGAGTATTTTAATCTTACACAAGACAACGACGAGCCAAATTAACTTACTTGACGTTTTATGTGACATTAAATAATAAATATGACTCAGTACTACACCGACTTATTGATAACAACAAAATTACCACCGGCACTTAATGTTTGCATTAGTTGGGTTATATAAAACTTCAATGGCTTGTAGGGCAGAGTTTTGGTCACATGCTGATTAGACATTTTTGACTTGAAATTGCCTCAACAACACATTCTTAGGTTTTGGCAGTCATGTCATGGGACATCCTGTATAGTTATTACCTACTAACCTAGTTGTTTACAAAGAATTGAAAATGCTGCCTTTTCCCATTTTATATTGTGAAAATATTGTTACATATTACAGAAAGCTCTTAGATGTTCGCAAGTTTTTATTTAAGCATCATTTAAGCCCATAACACGATCTTCAAATCTTCAATCTTCATAATGGCGCAGACAGGCGCAGATTATCAAACATGACACGTTATTAGGTTTGTTTGTTTGTCTGCTCTAACTTCATCTTAGAACTTTTGAGCGTTTGTTTGTAAGGCGAACAATTTAGAGTACCTCTAACTATGTTTGTTTGAAGTGAGAATGATGCTCTAGATGTAACGAGAACCTGTTCTATCTACTCTAGCCTAAACGTCCGAGCAAGTTCGAACAAATATAACATAACCTTAAATTGGTGGTCGAAATTAATCGTTAAGTGAGCAGGGGTAGCAGGTATTTTTTGGTTAGAACGGTTAGAACATGGAAAAGACTGAAAAAATTAAATTAATCGCGGAGCAATGCTGAATGGACAGATAATGGTACAAAATTATTGATTCAACAATATTCAGAACTAAAGCCCTTAGTTGAAGAGCGAAAAATTAAAACAATGAGAAAGATGTGGGAAACAATATCTGAAGAATTTAAGAAGCATGACTTCCATTATACAGCAATCCAAGTGGAAAGTAAATGGAAAACATTAGAAAGATCATTCAAAACTACCATTGAAAACTCTAAAAAGACTGGAAGGGGTAAATGATCATGTCCCTATGAACGGTGACTATTGTAATCAATTGCTATGCAATTCATAACCATACATCTTTTCCTAGAGAGCTAGCAGCAATATTATTAAAAAGGAACTCTGTAATTCCACCATGTGTACTTGATGAAAACTCTGTAAAAAACAGAGCGACCTTATTAGAAGAGAGTCGTTTGCAAATGGAAAATGCAAGTGATATTATCGAAGAAATTTCACGGTAGGTCAAACTTGATAATTTTGCACTTCATATGGCTTATACTTTCCTGTTTTAGTACCAGCACTCCAACATCAGTTGAGAATAATCCACGACGTTCTCGTAATATAGAATTAAAGCTTTTGGCAGATGCTATTGAATCAAGGACACAAGTGAAGAAAGAAATTGAAGAACGTAAACTAGAACAAAGAGAAAGATTGATAAATGTATTACATGAGCGTAATGAACTACTAAAAAGTTTAGTTACTAAATTAATAAAGCAATGTATCATATTGTTTTGGAGTTTATTTTTCACCAAAAGTATACTGGTCATAATATATTAAACACAAATTTTGCTTATAAAAATAAAAAATATTCATTTATAAAGATGATGTATATAATGTTTCGCATAGTTGGTTTCGGATATCACTGCCAGCAGCTGAATGTTGATTCATTATTCCCTGGTTGTTCATCGAGTGGTGTATCTTCTACTTGAAATATTTCCAAATCTGATTCATTGCCTATATTATGCAAGATGCAACAAGCACGTATAAATTTACAAATTCGTTCATGGCCCTGCAATTTAACGTGAAAAAGTTGCCTGAATCTTTGTTTAAGTATACCAAATGTATGTTCAATAAAAACAGAGTAATATCCTTTTCTATTACAGTAGTCTGTGTGTCGCTCAGTAGGCTTATCTATTTTGATGTGCGTGCCATCTATGCAGCTTGAAAATTATCGTAAATGTAGACAATATAAATAATAGTTTTATAACTATTTTAGCATAACCAAAATAATTATATACTTATCTATGACATTGGGAAATCCTTTTTTCTGTTGAAAAAAAACTTTTGTTTCTGTTTGTCTTATGTCAGAAGGCCATTTTATAATACTTGAAGCAAGAGTTTCAAGAAATTCACATACTCTACGAATTATGTCATGTAATGTTTGTAGTGATAAGTCAAATCTATCTGCTACATCTCTGAAGGAGGCACTATGGTGTCCAGCATACCAAAGAAACGCTAATATAGTTCTTTCTGGTGTTATAATAAAAAAATGTTAGGACTTGCTTATGCTAAAAAGGAATAACTTACCTTGTTTAATCAGATTCAAGTAGGTAAGTGATTTTGTGTAACGTCCAATCAGTTCTTGTACTACTGATCTATTTAACCGAAAGTGTTTTATGAATTCAGCATCTGAGTAGTTGTGTATGACCTATTTTTAAACAAAATTATAATGTTTAATTAACAGTAAATAATTAACGCCCAACCTCATCATAATTCCTGATACACACTCTTTCGCTTGTGTGGTGCTTCTTTAATATTATTTCAGCTGCTTCTTCTATGTCATCTTCACTGCTGCTACTAGAATCAAAAAACTTTTCTGTGAAGTCGTCATCTTCTAAAAGTAGCACAGTGATTCCATCACTAACTTGAGAACTAACAACTAACTTGAGAAAAAGTCATCACATGTGTCACGCCAGAGCAAAATAGTCAGAGGTTATGTTTGTTAGTAACACTGTTCTCGATTATTTGAAATACCTCCAAGAAGTTCTAATAGGCTTTAGTTACGTCACTCGGAAGAAATAAGAGCAGACAAACAAACAAACCTATTATGAAAATTATTATTAACTTGACGTACCCTTTGACGTTTTTGAAGTACTGCATTACAGTGACAAGTACGTTCTCAACCATTCATCAGTTATTTCTGATTAAATTTAATTTAATTCGTGAACAGTGCTCAATATTTTACCTACATACTTACCCTTCCGTTGAGATACAATTCTCCTATTTTGTCATGATCTTTTGATGTATTCTTAATAAACTGTATCCCGAAATCTATGCGTCTGCAAGTTTTTTCGTACACTTCTTCCTGTTTCTGCGAACATGTGACCGTAATTTCCCGATTCACTTTGACACCTTGACGTCCGCCATAACTTTTCATGATCGAGATAGATGCTAAACTGCTTTAACTTTCCAATCGCCAGTAGCATCTTCAAGTTCAACAATTACGATTTTTACTGAAGGTGGGTTCTATGGCGTGTGAATTATAGTACATTGAACAAAAATATGTATGTAATGATATTGTGGAGCTGTGTTGTGGAGTGCCATACAGTGCCATATTTTAATCCACTAATCAATACGTATGATCAATAGGTTGTTGTTGGCAAATGTTTGACATAAAACGAACATCAGCATCGATGATTTGATTGCACATATGTGCACATAGCGACGTTGATGACGAATGTCAAACGCAAATTTGTCACTTGAGTACTTGAGTAGCAATGAATAAAGGTCCTTCTTCCGAGACCGCTTCCAACCATAGCTCTAATTCACACGATTCAGCAGTGGACTTTTTTACAAAATTTAATATTCATGGAGGCTGGAAATCTTTACTGCTTTACCAATTCGAATTACAGTTCTCGTTTCTTATTATGCTGTCTGTGGTGATTTCTTACAGTGCTGTACTACTAGATGCAGCTTTCGCTCTAGGAGTATATCGTGTACGTTGGATAGAAAAAACTTACGACCGATTTTCAATACGTAAGTATGTTAGTTCTAGTTCAAGATGCAAACTTAACCTGTATTTTTTCCAGATCTTTTGTATGGTTTCGATTTGGCTTATTTTACTGATTTAATTTCAATGACAATATACAAAAACTTAGATTGGACAGACATTAAATATCGACATAAGTCACGCAACAGCTTCCTAATCTTCATTGAATTCTTAACACTAATACCACTAGATGGAATCTATTATACTTTAACTAAACCTAACATGAGAGTTCTTTACATGCTCCGCTTACGCTATGCACTAAGAGCATTTCGTCTAATGGGTTTCTACCGGAGTGGAAAAAACTATGTTGGCGCTAGAAGTCATATTTTACAACTTTGCATAATTATATTTTACGTTATACTATTTGTTATCACTGCTTCTGCTATAGCTTATGTTTATAGTTGCTACACTATGCGAATGCGATGCACATTTAATAATTCGCCGTACTTCACGCATTTATTTTATACGTGCGTAAGTAGTGTAGTCATGCTTGGGCAAGCAACTGACTCCGCTTTTAAGGAATTTACGTTAGTTGGACTTCTATTTTACCTGTCGCTAGTTGCTTATGTGTGCAACGTTCATCTAATTAGTCAATTCATATGCGATGTAAGTCAGCTAACATATGAAAAGTATTCTCTGGTAATACATTACGAACACTTAAAGTTTGCTATCACACGTCTAATAACATCTCATAAATATAGTTCATATAATATGGACAAATACATGCGAGTAATATTATCAATATGTAATTTATTTTGGATTAAAAAAAAAGGAATCAAGAGAGAACATATCGTGTGTGCTTACTTACCAGAAATAAAATATAAAGAACTTTACTTGGACATGGCATGGTATGCTTTGAAACACTCACATATTTTTCGATCACAATCTACCAGCTACTTACGGCATATAGCGAAGGATATTACACTAGTTTGCTTCTCACCAGGAGAAATCATTTATAAGAAAAACGAAAGAAAAATGAAAATGATTTATATAATTTCAGGTAAGGTTAAAAATTGATATTTAAATTTATTTATATTTATATATTTATTTTATTACAATTTGCAATTTATGATATACATACATATCTTATTTCGTACTCGAACAAACTTTCGTAGTTGGTTTTTATTTATTCAGGCTGCATAGTGGTGAATGAAAAGTAAAGGTTATGTACATCGTGCCTCACTTGAACTTCAATTCAATATTTCTGTTAAGCAGCAAAAGATATTTGAGAACTTCGTCCGAAGTTAGGTATACACTTATGAATGCCAATTATCCGAACGTTCAAATCTTATGTTTGTGTTAATATAAATGCTGCATGTGTGTTCTATAAGATTACATGTATATTCTGTTTTTGATGATCATGTACCTACCCCACGGTTGCAATATGTAACAAATTAAAATATAAATATCCTCTGTGATATATAAGTGATATAATCAATTCTACTAAAGAGAAAGCAAGGCATTTTAAGAAATATAAACAATCATAGCTGCCGGCTGATCTAGCTGCATATCAAACCTTAGGTACAGCGCATTGCTAAATACTTAATTAATGAAGCATTCACATAAGTAATACATCAAAAGATGATTTTGTTTTTGTTAATATAGATTTTGTAACATTACAGACTGAGCAGTGCTAGGGAGTGTTCAACTTTAATCTATTGACTAATTTTAACCTCTTTGTTAAGGTTACTTTTGTATTCATGTCTAGTAACTCTGCTACAGCGAGGCAAAGATAAAGAAAAATAAATTCTGTTTTGAGATTTGACGTTAACAAGGTAAAATTTTTCAAGAAAGTATAAGTTCTGAAACCAATGATTACCTTAATTATGCTACCATATCTCATGTTTTACTTGTATCTCTAATCTGAATTACCTATTTTTAATTTTGCCTATAATCTGCCTATTAATTAAAGAAATCTTCCACGAACTACCATAAGATGATTCATTGTTATGGACATACGAAATTGGGGAAAAAAATCTGAAAGAGGAAGAGTTAAAGAAATTTCAATTTTTAAACGGCAGTTCAATTTTTGACCCAGCTCTCCGCTTTATAAAAAATTGTCTGGCTTTTATGTTGAATACATCTTCAGTTAGTCAGGACAGTCCTCCGGCGTATAATAAAGAAAATAGAGATATTAATTACATATTAGACAACCATCTGTTTGGGATTCATCGTAGACGTCTTCCAAATGTGAAATGTTCCAATACAATATTCAAAGACTACAAATCATGAGATACAAAAAAACCATGTATCACAAGAGTTTCTAGAAGTTTTTGTTCTACTAGTTTTTGAAACTGTAATTTATAATTACTTGTATCCTGGCATCTCGTCTTTCGCATCTGACTAGCAACATGGCTTTATACTTAGGGGGCAGATCGCCTATTCGCCTTTTTCAATCAATACAAATTCAGTTGTTCGTAAGCGAAGTAAAGTGGACACAATCTATATCAATTTTGTTAAAGCTTTCGATAATCTTCACCACACTATACTGACTTCAAACGTTGGCGATGTTTATCTACATAATTTAAAATTCTTTTGTCCGCTTAGACCTGACAAGTAGATACTTCTTTGCTTCGTATAACAAACATATTTCGGATCTTTATGTGGTAACTTCCGACTTTTTTTAGGGATCTACCCTAGGTCGTTTAATGTTTCTGATATTTATTAATAACATTACTAGCTATGTTGACTGTTAGATTGGATTTGCTAACGATATAAAGTTTTTGGATCCATAACGTATATTGAAGATCGGTTATACAGACTAACTTGTCCAGCATTTAGAAATGGAGTATTGCAAACAAACCAGAACTAAACGTCTCCAAGAGCAGCGTCGTAACTTTTACAGGCAAATTATCTCATTTAATCTAATGTTTATTACACAGGTGACGACATACATACTTCAAAGACGTCAACGCATCACAGATCTATATATACTTACTTTTTGATTGCTGTTTGTCATTTCACGTACATATTTATAAAACCATATCAGATTCTAATAAGATGCTGAAGTTCGTGTTACGCTCATCTGCTGATTTCTATAATTCTATCATAATGTATGTACTCGTGCGCTGTAAGCTTGACGATGATAGTACCTACAGGTTGCAATCCCCTGTATAAAATACATATTTCATGTTTGGAATTATTACCTTGAGGATTTGGTATATCTCACTGAAGGATAAACGATTCCTTGTATGTCTGAAAATGCTACATAGTATTATTAATAGGGCAAAAGTACTTGTGTTGAGATTTTAAATCACAGATATTTCTTAGTTCCTAGTGAAGCCGCTCAACATGTTATTATATTTCAAGTTCCGATACCTAGAACCAACTTAATGTTAAGGTATTCTGTCAATCTTATATGGAAAGTCTATAATAGCATTTGTATATGTTACTGGTAAAGTCAGTGTAATGGTCAAACCTAGGTTTACACGGGTAAACTGCAGAATACCCAGGAAACATGGGTAAAGCTCGAAATATATGTAACTGAAATTGTACATGTTTCAGGCTTTACCCGGGTAAGCCGCGTTCTATCCGCTATCGCTTGGGTAAAGTTAGGAGTACCAAGAAATGACAAGGCCATAAACATTTGAAAAACATATTTAATGGAAAAAACACATTTTACAAATGAAAGTAAGAACACTAAATCTGTATCCTGCTAAAATAAAGGATATCATAAAAAATATAATCTATTTGTTCGAACAAGACAAGCTATTGTGACATTTGGAGTTACAAAGATTTCCAATAGCTTTACATTTACATTTGTTGGTCATGCATTTTGTTTTACAGTTACATCGTTTATTGCCCTGACCTCCTAAAAGTGACTGTTCGTTTGCAAGTTGTCGTAAACTTATCTTTTCCAGTGATGCACTTTTGAGATCTATAAGTTGCTCATTACAAACAGAAATCTGGTTTCTGGAAAACATTTCCTCGATATATTCCTCTCTTGTTTGCTAGCTTATAAAAATCGTCGTCGGTTTTCTCGATAACTGTCATGAGAATGTTTCTAAAATCCCCTCTCGCTCGATCAACGTCTGAAATTTTCACTCTCACTGTATCTCCAGCACGGGAAAGGCTTTAACGTACAGGGGTATGCAGATGACCTAGTCGTTACGATAAGGGGCAAGCATGAAAAGGTTATTACGGACCTAATGCAGCAGGCCCTTAACACCATCAGCAACTGGTGCTGCAGGGAAGGACTCTCTGTCAACCCAAGCAAAACCGTTGTTGTCCCTTTCACCAATAGAAGGAAATACTCGCTGGACACAGTGTTCCTGAATGGTGTACAACTAAACTACTCCAGTGAAGTCAAATATCTAGGAATCACTCTCGACTGCAGACTAAATTGGAACCAGCATCTTCATAAAGTTCTGCAAAAGGCTACAATGGCCTTTTGGTCTTGCCAGAGACTTTTTGGAAGAACTTGGGGTCTTAAACCAAAAATGATATACTGGCTATATCAAATGGTTGTGAGACCCATGGTCACGTACGCTAGCCTAGTTTGGTGGCCAAAAACCAACGAAAAGACAGCACAAAGTAAGCTGCAGAAACTGCAGCGACTAGTATGTCTGGGAATTACAGGAGCAATGCGCACCTGCCCAACTGCCTCAATGGAGGTATTACTGGGATTAGCACCCTTGCACCTGGTAATTAAGAGAACTGCAGTTCTCAGTGCTCACCGGCTCAGTATAGCACATCGATTTAGAGAAGGCGACTTAACCGGACACTTAAGGATTCTGGAGGACCTCCGAGAAGAGATTCCATCCTTAAATAAACCAACGGACAGCATGACTGTCAAATTACATCATGAGCGACCATTTAGGGTGCTATTTCCGAGCCGCGAGGAATGGAGCTCTGGTGGACCCAACTTTGAAAATGGAGCCCGTGTCTGGTATACAGACGGATCCAAAACCAGCAGCGGGATGGGGGTTGGCGTTCATGGACCAATAACCAACATCTCCAGAGCCCTAGGAGCATCTCCAACAATCTTTCAAGCGGAGATACATGCTATAGATCTTTGCATCCGAGAAAACCTAGACAAAGGCTTGAAGGATGCCAACATCTATATATGCACCGATAGCCAGGCCGCTCTGAAAGGTCTAGCCACTCACAGGTTTGAGTCTAAGTTTGTCTGGGAATGTCGGGTGAATGCGATGCAACTGGCTGTAAATAACAGGGTTTCCCTAATGTGGGTTCCAGGGCACACGAATACCAAAGGAAATGACATGGCGGACGAACTTGCTAGACAAGCCGCAAACGTGCACTTCCTAGGACCCGAACCCTTCTTTGGCGTGTCAAAACACCAGCTCAACAAGGAACTTAAAGATTGGGAAGCAAAAGAAATGGCATCCCTCTGGAGGAAAACACCCGGACAAACACAGGCGAAGAAATTTATCAATTGCTCGCCAAATAGTAATAGAAAACTTCTTGATCTAAGAAAATCAGACTTAAGGTCCCTTACCGGCCTACTTGCTGGTCATTGCCCCCTAAAGTACCATCTCAGGAAGATGGGCAAAGCTGATCAAGACTTGTGTCGCTTTTGCGAATTGAGATCTGAAACAGCCGAGCACATACTTTGCGAGTGCGAAGCACTGGGCCGGAGAAGGTTTCAGCATCTAGGACAGGCGACTGTAACGCCTGAACAGATTAAGGCCTTGGCACCCAAACTAATCCTCGGAATCGTCAGGAACATCGGATTAGAAGGGTACTGAAAGAATGGGGTATTCACAATAGATCAACAGGTCGCAGTGAAGTGAGGTTTTGGAGCCTGTACGACCCTTCTTATACAATATGTACAATACAATACAATCTCCAACAAAACATGGAGGGAACTTTGAATTAGATAAAGCTTTAATCTTATTTGCTTCGTTTTTTAAATTAATTTTTGCATTTAGTCTGTTTGACTGTATATTTTTTTGGCACAAACAAACTTCACAGATTATATTCCCCGGTGTACTCAGTTGATTACATTCTGCACATTTGGTCTGATTTCCTGAAGTTTCTATATTATTGGCGTTTTCTCTATAATTATTATGTACATTTTCCATACTTAATATATGTATTTTTATGACCTTTTTGTAATTAGCTTATTTTTCTGATATTTGTTCCTCTTTTGGGTCAATTACAACACTTCGAATAAAAATCATATATTGTAAAGGTTTTAGAATAAATGTGATCTTTATTCGAATCAGAGTGTTGTAATTGACCTAAAAGTGGAACAAATATCAGGAAAATAAGCATTCCATACTATCATCTTCAGCTTCAGTAAAGTCGTCATGCGGTTGAGGCTGTTTTCCAATATCAAATTCCCTGACGACTTTCTCCAGCTCTTCTTCGGTTCGTAGATTTTCGACAGTTTCTTGCTGATGTGGATAGGCCAACTTTAATATCATGCCCGAACATGGCAGTATAGGGAGCTCCTTTTATTCCCTCGTGGTATGCCCTATTTTTCATTATCTGGACAAATCTCCAACCTTCTGACCATCGACTGCAGTTTTCATCGTCCATCCACGTCATGAGCATATTTTGTATATCCTAATTTGCTCTTTCCGCGCTGCCTTGTGACTGGCTGTGACGCGGTTTGCCATGCACTATTTTAAAGCCACTTCACATGGAACATAACTCTTCAACGACACGGTTCGCGCAACTACCTCCGTCCTGATACACCATGATAAATTTATATTCTCCATCCGGATGGGATTGCATGTCAATTAGGTCCACTTGGCAACGGCTATTCATATCTGAAAAAACCATCGGTTTAACCACAAGTCCGTTTTTTGACAGATTTTAGTTTCTTTTAGCACCCTTCACATAAGCGCAGATATAACTTAATAACATCTTGAGTTACATTCTTGTACTTTTTCTTACACTCACTATGCATGCGATGTTTACCACCATGTCCAATAGCCACATGTGCATCATGCAAAATATCAAACATTTCGTCGTTTGTAACGTAATATTGTATGCTACATTCATCGGATGATACACGAACAATAAGCTTTTCAACGCCACTAACAGAGCATATGTCAAACCTCTTCAAACGTCGATATTGTAGAGTGGTTTTGGTCTTAGCATTTGTTGCCCATTTGACTGATCCTAACAGTTCTCGGTACTGTTCGTAAAACTGTTTGAACTTTCCGACACCAACTCATTGAAAACTTCAATAAATCGCTGCCTTAAACGCACGCGTCCACTCTCCTCGGTAACCATTTTCGAACTGCACGTGGGGTGATGACAGATGATGCAATAATAATCCCTACGCCCAACTTACCCAAGGGATAGCGGATAGAACGGGATTTACCCGGGAAAAGCCTGAAACATGTACAATTTCAGTTATATTTCGAACGTTACCCATTTTTCCTGGGTATTCTGCAGTTTACCCGGGTAAACCTAGGTTTAACCGTTAAACTAACTTTATCCGTAACATATGTATTTGCAAATATGTACTAGTAGTTAATTTTTCTTTTTTTCTAATTCTACTTTTTAGTACCTAATTACAGAAATTAATGGATTACTCTAAGGTTGCTTAATTTATGTCAGATACAGTACATACCTAGCATAGATACATACATTTTACAAAATTAAATTCTTGTTTTCTACCATTAGGTGTTGTTCAAATACTGTCCGAAGACGATAACGAAACTCCAATCATTTCGTTCTCAGAAGGAACATGTTTAGGAGAGACAGCCATGTTGATCGATTATCCCTCAACGTCATCTGTGATATGTAAAGTTTTTTGTGAAGCGACTGTTCTAGAAAAAAAGCACTACATAAAATCGTCCCAGTTATATCCACAGCAAAACAGAGAAGCTTTACGAACCACTTTAAAACGATATGAGCATGCTAGAAATTATAGAAGGTTAGCTACTTTGCAAAAGAAACAAATGTTCTACGAAAGCGATGAGCTAAATCTGCAATGGTTAAAATATATTTTAAGAAAGCTATTAGGCATTCAAGTACAAAAACACGACAAAGGATTTCTCAACATACTGGATAAAATTACACCTTGTTTCAAATATTTAGACCTACTTGTGATAGCCAAAGAATTGGAATTAGTAACAGACTCCATATTTTTAAAAACTACATTCCCATACATATTTCAACCCAATTCAGTTGTATTAAAGGCGTGGCGTCACTTCATTTTTGGAACATTCATCTACTACTCCTTAATGTTTCCATATAACCTATCAACTGCAGAATCAGTCTCAAAAGAGTATCTTATTACACACTGTATGATATCGGCGGTATGGTATATAGATTTATATATTGAAGCATCAACAGCTGTACGAACAAGGGATTATTTTTACACTACCCTACAAGAAATTATTATGTACAGATTTACTACAACCACATTTATTTTAAATTTCTTATCTGCCCTGAATCCTGGAATATTGCTGTTGATGATGGTGCCCACTCTCCAAACAAGAGAGCTCTTACTTTGCGAGACTAATAAAATGTTGAAAATCTACATAGTTGAAATATTTTTTGATAATCTTACTTTTTCGAGTATTTTCCGGCTCCTTTGGATGAACTATTGCAAGTATTTAATCTATCTATTTTACTTACTGTACTATGTATCTGTGCTGTACCATGTGATGGCTTGTTTCGACGGAAAATGCAACTTTCAATATCAAGAATATCTAAGCGCTAATAATTTCAGTACACCTACGGGTTATTTGCTGTTTGGGGCCTATTCCAGTATTAAAACCCTATGTAATTTTGAACAAAATAATTTTGTTAGGTAAGTTATAGCATAGAACGCAATAAATCTTGTTTTACGTTATATTATAACTCTTTGAATAACTATGTAACAAACGATATGTCTTCATTAAGGTGAGGTCTTGCAAATTGCTAATAATCTTGCTGAGAACAATTTAATAAATAAATTTATAAGTACTTTACGCTGTCAAATAAAAACTGGCATCTTTCCAATTACTATATTCCAACAACTACTTATTTGATAAAAATAATAAAAGTATTGTTTGGTATATAGTACAGATCCAATGCATATATTTTTTACGAATGTGTATTGACAAAGATAGTAATATAGAGTATATACTACTGAAGTAAAAGGTACCTAGTTGTTGTTTTTAATAAATATCATTTTTTGATAAATAAATATGTATTTCATAATGTTTCTCCAAATGGTCTGATAATTCTGCCAAATATACCAACTTATGCAAAGCCTCGCTTACTTTTTCTTTCTCATCAAAACTTTCCGGTAAACTTATTCTATTGTTGCTACAATGTTATTAAAGCTCACACAAGTCAGCCATACTATTTTTCCTTCTGTATATGTATATATGTATATAAATACTTGTAGTTGCTGCGTAGAACTTAATAACTACGAGGTATGATCAAAAACTACGGTGAATGAATCTTTAGAGCGGAAACTGCTGATGTTATATCCATTTCATGTCAAATGTGCGATAGCTTGATCCGTTGTGACAAACCGTGTCGAGTTTGAACACGAACTTGTTAGTCAGTATCCAGAGTCGATAGAGTGAGACCGTGTTTATCATCTTGTCGCGTGTCATGGATTTCGAACAACGCGTTAACATTAAATTTTGCTTTAAGTTGAAGAAACCTGCCAAAGAGGCTTATGAAATGTTAAAGTCGGTATATAGAGATAATGTGGTGACTCTGACGACTGTTTACAAATGGTATGAGCGATTTAAAAACGGACATGAGTCGGTTGAAGACGAGCAACGATCGGGACGTCCATCGACCTCAAAAATATACTAAAACGTGCAAAATGGGGCACAAATTGTTCGTGAAAACAGAAGAAAACTATTCGAGAGCTTGCTGAAGAACTTCACATCTTTTACGGGTCTGTGCAAAGTATTGTAACCGATAATTTGCACATGAGACGAGTAAGTTCCAAATTTGTTCCCCGACTTTTGACTGACGAACAGAAGGCAAATCGTGTTTCAGTTTGCACGGAATTGAAGGATCGTCTTCAAGCAGATCCGGACTTTATAGCCAAAATTGTAACTGGGGATGAAACTTGGGTCTATGGCGACGATCCTGAGACGAAAATGCAGAGCTCCCAATGGAAAACCCCTAACTCCCCTCGCCCTAAAAAGGCACATCAATTAAAATCGCAAATCAAGACAATGCTCATTGTTTTTCTCGATAGTGAGGGTATAGTGCGGTCAGAGTTCGTTCCAAGGAAAACAACCGTAAACTCTGAATTTTACAAAGGCCTGCTACACCGTTTGAGAAACGATATTCGAAGAAAGATACCAGAAAAATGGGCCAATGGCTTCC
This sequence comes from Popillia japonica, assembly GCA_004785975.1. Lineage (NCBI taxonomy): Eukaryota > Metazoa > Arthropoda > Insecta > Coleoptera > Scarabaeidae > Popillia > Popillia japonica. Next base: position 8,624 of record SMLS01070774.1, on the reverse strand, counting down.
TTCTGCACCACGATAGTGGGCCGTGTCACACGTCGCTTCTGGTTCGCGAGTTTTTGGCCAAGAAAAATGTTCCTGTGTGTCCACATCTGCCTTACTCACCAGATTTGGCACCATGCGATTTCTGGCTCTTCCCAAATATTAAAACTGTGCTAAAAGGAAAACGTGTCGATACCATTCCCGACATTCAGATAGCCACAAAAGAACAGCTGAAAGCCCTTCCGAAAGAAGCGTTCCAGAAATGTTTCCAGTCATGGATTCAACGTTGGGAAAAGTGCATTTTTCGCCTAGGAGAATACTTTGAAGGAGATTACTTTCATTTTCATGTAAACCTATTATTTTACTCATAATAAAATTATTCACCGTAGTTTTTTATCATGCCTCGTATATGTATTTTTATGACCTTTTTAACTTATCTTATTATCCAGATAGTTTTTCCACTTTTTTATGTCAATAATAACACTGCAATTTGAACAATATATACATATAATCTGGTTTTCATAACAACTTCGTCAGTGGACATTTATTTCGTGTCAAATTATAAATAAATAACTAGCCATGCCTAACAACAAAATTATCTACAGACAAAGAAATTCAGTGATATATAGGATTATGTTTACAATATAGTGGACAATTTGAGATATTTTGAAATATAAATTTATAATCATAACACTAACTTTGTTCGAATTGCAGTGTTATCATTGACCTAAAAAAGTGGAAAAACTATCTGGATAATAAGAACTTAATAACATAATGGTAGAAACATTAATAACTGAAAATTACACATATTTTTATTCGTACTACCAATGTTCTGTACCGTCACGAAGTTTGGAAGAAATAAGAAATTTTCAGGAAAATTATATAGGTATACATATACAAATTCGACTTTAGTAAAAAAAATATTTACAAACTTAAAGTACATTAAAAAATAAAATGTAATATCTACAAACAATATCTAAATATTTTATTCGGCGCATCAGTTTATCTATAGTTTTTTTTTTTTCATTGATTGATTTATTCGTACTGTCAATTTATTACCCAGCTTGCTGCAAGTATTTCTAAAGCTGTTGAGCATTCTGTGGTTGTCGTGCTTTTGCTTTTCTATCCAGTTTATCTCATTACAGCGGAATAGGCGATAGACCAGTGCTTTGAAGAGGCGCAAGATATCCAAATATTCTTCCTCTTTCATTTTCCCTTTTATTTAGCAAATTATCCGTTGTTATACCATTGAAATACCCCCCAACCATCGCATTTCCCACACTATACATTACGATGGGCGCTAACCATGCTTCATTAAGTTTTCTTCCGACTGCTAACGAACAAAACCCAGGTAGCAGACTGACGTCACAAAAACGTCGATATCTAGTCACTGATTACGTCGATTGTACCAATGCTGTGACGTCTTTAACACGCGAATAAGACATCATAATGTCACAGACCGTCGACGTCATTTCCGGACGTCGTATAAACGTGAGTTTCGGACGTCGTTTGCCATTTATGAATGACGTTGTGGTGACGTCCTTAATAAGAACAGGTGCATATTGAACGTAGCACACAGTGCAATACGGCGTTACAAAGTTTTTTGTAGTAAACACAATGGTAGAATTGGGAAATAAAGAAGTTTGTAATATGTAGTTTTTTTGTGCCAATGTATTTACTACAAAAGATTCAGTAATGTTGTATTGGACTTTGTTATGTTCACTGTGCGCTCGGACGAGAATCATTCTCTTTGGTGTGCAAATCTTTGCTATTGGTCACATAGGTATATCAGGTGGGCAAATCAAGCAAAAATAATATGATGACTAATTTATTACACATATAGCTATAGCAAACCGTCTTATCTTAATATCTTGCCAATTATGGACTTACATTCGTATAATATAATATACAGTGAATGGATTAAAGGAAAAGAAACATAAACTGTCTTTTCGCAAGAAACTTCAAATGGTAATACCCATGCATTTAGCTCTAACATTTTCAGCAACAAAACAATAAGTTGTACTACTTTCAAGACAAAACAGAATACGAAAAGTAAGGTTAAAAACTGTACTCTTTGCAAAAGACATAGTTGAAAAGAATAAATCACCTACTCTTGGTTACGACTTCGTTTTTTTCAACAATTACACAAAGCACACACTTTACACGATGCCAAACGATGAGAAACGGTAAAATAACAGAATGCCTTGTTGCGTTAAACACCCATCTAGAACTGTCGAGAACCACGTCCTGAACCTTTGCGAGAATCAACGGGAATATGGCGGGAAATTGAGCGCGCTATTCAAAGGCTTTGGATATAAAATCATAAAATTACATAGTAGGTACTTACATTTTTTTAAATTAAGTTATAGGTTTTTATAGGTATAAAGAAAATATGTATAAAAAGAAAAAAGATAATTAGGTACAAATTAGTCTGTATAATAAGATGGATATATGGTCGATTACGTTTCAATTTTAAATCAAATAGACTGATTATAAATATTTATAAAAATAAATAGGTGATTTAGTGATGGGCCTAGTTAACATAGTTCATTTTGTTAACAACAGATAGGAATAACGCCGAATTCACGTCTTTTCGCCGTCAACTAAAGACGTATTTATTTAGTCATTCAAATGACGTTAATAGGTGTATCGACGTCGTCATCCATTTTTCTCCAAATATTCACGTCATTTTCACGTCAGTCTGCTACCTGGGAAGTTCTGCGTTAGACCCGAGGACTTCAAATTATTTTTTATTTGTGGACATATCTTAATACTGGTTTTTACCTCAACGCGTCCACTTAAAGCTGCACTCAATGATCCTTCTTTTTTTGTAGTAATAACTACAACATCTATCGTGGTTCTAGGCTGCTGCGTGATATCTGGTGCAGTTAGACATCGATCTCGCTTTGCTGTTGTAATTATTACATCGTGCAATAAACGCCTTTCGGGGAAATTTTCAATCTATCAGCGATTGTCCTTTCTGAATATCCTTCGTCGGTAAAGGTGCAAATTTCTGAATGTTCTTCTGAAGTTAGGTGTTTCACCCTTAGCATTTTCATTAGGTAACTAATGCAACTCGACGAAAAAGAAAAATTATTAATACCGCCGATTTACACAAAACAACGGATAAAACTCTTCAGTTCTGTAACGTAACAACGACTGAAAAATACAAAGCAAATTGAAGGATTTACCCACACTATTAAGTATAATAAATGGCCATAAATATCCGCATTAGCCTAATAAGGAACAACTCGAAACGTAAATAACTTTCATAATATTTTGAATATGGCAGAAATATTGGAAGATTTTTGTGTATAAATACTATAGTTCCAAATACCCTTAAGCCAGAAACACATTGTTCTAATATGTTGTGTTGTGTCGTGTTGTGATACGATGTGTTGTGACGCATCATGAACAGATTGCTCTGATGCATCAGACATATACATATATGACGCATTATGCTGAAAATATTTACATATGTCAAATACTCCATGGCGTCCAGCTCGTCAGACGAATTCGAAGAAAAAATAGAAGAATGCACTGCGGCTGTAATTTGTTGCAATGCAGTATACCCAAAAAAGGTAAAATATGGATTCATGAAATCAATGAAAATAGAGAAATGTCTGATGAATACCACACATCAATAAATTTTCTTGTTAAAACGAAGAACGTTTTCATATTTTTTCCCATGCCTCTTGCTTGATAGAGGGTGTTCCCTGAGGTAACCGACAAAATGATCAAAAAAGTTCATATACATCATAGGTCAATTCCCTTTCGTTTTCGAGATATCGATAAAAGCAGAAATATTTACCAATAGACATTTTATTAAGAAACTACATAATATCATAAAAAGCTAATATTGTAATAACCGCTTGAATTATCGCCCTGCGGTTTCCGACCATGCGGCTAATCTTGAGCCCTATTTCGTTGCCAGTTAGTATGTGCCAATTTATTCCGCAAAGAATTTACCGTTGGTATACGTTTCAGACATGGTTACTTTGTATTATGTATTTAAATATTAGTTTTGCAGTTTTATTTATGAACTGCTGAATTTATGAAATGCTAATGCACAGTAACTTGCTAACCAACAAATGTCAATTTAAATAAAATACATACAAATTAGCATCACTGCGCTTGTTGTTTATTTCTTTTCTGCATGTAGAATGCTATCTCATACCGGTCGTTTTGAGTCATGGGATATTTAAAGCGGTGAGGAGGTGAAGGGAGCCACATCCCCACCAACATCGTAGAGTACACCGTTCATAGACTCATATGTGCCCCCACTTCTTAGCGAATTTTCATACCCCTTACTACAAAATGACCGATATACAAATAGCGTTAACGTAAGCACATTTTCATTTATATCGATATCTCGAAAACGAAAAGGAATTGACCTATGGTGTATATGAACTTTTTTGATCAAAATGACGTCTAGAACACATGATATAATTTTGTCGGTTACCTCAGGGAACATCCTGTATATTGATTCCGATAATTCGGAGATTTTATATTAAATAAACATTCACGATTCCACACGTCTTTAATTAGTACAATTACGTCCATTTCTCTAGTTTTTTATTAATTTCGCTCCTGTCGCGCTAACGCTTGTGTCGGCTTCTGACGAAAATCTGGCCTGCTCGGATTTCATCAAGACACAACACAGCACGTCAAATGAGTGTGCACGCCGCAATGAGAACTAGGGTGTTTGATCGATGTGACGTTGCATACCATCACAATGCAGCACAACACAACACATCAGAACAATGTGCTTCTGGCTTTAATGGCATTTCCATAATTTAGGTACTATATAAAGGAATTTATTACTGCTTCAAAACTTTGTGACGGTAGTGTATCTTTACATGTAATTTCATACTAACAACTCTTATTAGTAGGTTGAAATACCCAATATCATATAGTTACACTTCTTCGGCAAATAGTACAATAGCGATTGTTATTATTGAAATAAATCTTGTTGGTAATTTTATTCGAAGGTGGAAAGGCCGGTTCTAAAAGAAAAAAGGTACATATTATGTAGTGTTACAAAAAAAAATCAAGATGATTCATTATGTAGTTACATATGTCGCTCTAAAGCAAAATATGTAAAACAACTTTGCTTATCAATTTATCTGAATAGTATCAATATTACAAAAGTTATTGCCAAGGTGTAGAACTCTACCCACCACGTATAATACACAGTCATTTCACATATTAATTGTCTTCAAGTTTATTTCATTAAAATTTTAGTTTCATAGTAGTCGAATTCTTCTGCTCAAATTAAATATTGTTCAATAAAGTAAAATTAACACAAATTTTTATTTATATAGGTACTTCAACTATGGTATATTTAGTACACTAGGCATTATGTATCTCTTCAATGTTATTACACTAGCCAACATAACCGCTTACCATGCTGTGACCAACCATTATATTCAAGGAGTGAACGAATACATGCGCAGATTTCAAGTAGCTATACAAGCTTTTGGATTAAATCCCTTATACACCCGAATTGCTAACAATATTACCAAAATGTACCAGTTTGATGGGTTAGCAGTTATATACAGTGAAGAAGTATACCAATATTTACCACAAGACTTGGTCAAAATCGTTAGAAATGCTACATTTTGCGAATATTTGAAAACCTTTCCATTCTTTTCAATTTACGATACAAAGACTCTTAAAGATATTGCTTCGAAAGTTACCACTAGTATCTATGAGAAACATGAGCTTATAGTTCTTCAAGGTGAACACTGCAGCCATATACATGTAATTATTCAAGGTTATTGTATCTCCTACTTAGAAGATGAACCACAAGTTTTAGGTATGTACCAATGTCATCAAGTATAATTTGTAGCATAGTATAACGTACTACATATTTATATATACAGGGCAATCCAAATTAAGTGTTCACCATTGGTAACTTTGTTATTATTAAAGATGCAAGATTGTTTAAATTAGCAAACTTGTAGTACTTTTAACGCTCTTTTAGACGGAAGAATAAAAAAACAAATGAGCAGCGCGTTTTCGAGTTTTGCCGAAAATATGTTTTTTTCAAATGGAAACCTTTGTCTATTATATCATTTTCTGCTAGAACTTCAATTTTTAAACAAACAATCTTATAAGGAATTTTTTACTGGGATTAAAAATAATGAAGTTATGATGCATAAACGAAAACAGCTAAATAAGTTCTATAAACTTTATTTTATACATAAACTTATCATTAAAAGAAAATAAAAATCACTGATTTGTGAAGATGTTCAAAAACACCACCTTGTTGTTCAATACATTTTTGTACACGCTTCTGAACTTCTCGAACTGCCGTCAGTATGGTCCTACCATCTATTTGGTTTATCTTTTCACTAACTGCAATCTTTAGGGCGTTTACGTTTTCGTACCTTTGCTTATAAATCTGGATCTTTAAATAACCCCATAAAAAATTCAAGCGGCGTTAAATCTGGCGATCAGAGAGGCCACTGAATAGGACCATTTGTTCCTATCCATGAAGTGTTAAACATAGTATTTAAAAGTTGATGAGTACCTCTGTAGTTGTGCGCAGGTGCGCCATCCTACTGAAAATGCAGATTCTGTCTACTTATGAGATCCAGATCGTCTAAGAAATTATTTAAAATTTCAGCCAAAAATTCTATGTACCTTTCACCAATTAGAGTGCCTTCATAAAAGAAAGGACCAACAATCCTTGAACCAATTAAACCGCACCAAACATTGAAACTGAAACGGACTTGGGGGCGTCTTGGATGTGCTAAAAGAAGATTTTCCTTTGACCAGTAATGCTGATTTTTTGTATTGTACATTCCAGAATTTGAGAAATTCGATTCATCGGTCCATAAAATATAACGAATGTGGTTGTGTTCGGAGTGGCTATAATTCAGCGTAGTATTCTTTTGCCCACCGAAAGGGTTTTCTGCACACTAAATAAGATTCTAGCATATCACACTTTTCTGCATGGGTAAAAATCATTTTTTGTCAAATTAATAACTAGCAGAATGAAACTTTTGACTGAAAAACGAATAAAACTGTACTAATATTTGACGTTTGGTAGAAAGACTTATCGTTGTCATAGATACATAGAAATGCACTTGACTTCTGTTTTTATTTATTCATTATAACTCAAGTATTTTTAGTCCCAGTAAAAAATTTCTTATAAGATTTTTTGTTTAAAAATTGAAGTTCTAGATTCTAGCAGAAAATGATATAATATACACGGGTTTCGATTTGAAAGAAACATATTTGTCGGCAAAATTCGAAAACGCGCTGCTCATTTGGTTTTTTTTATTCTTCCGTCTAAAAGAGCGTTAAAAGTAATACAAGTTTGCTAATTTAAACAATCTTGTATCTTTAATAATAACAAAGTTACCAATTGTGAACACTTAATTTAGATGTATAATGTAATTTTAATTCATCATACATAATATGTATGTATATAATTCATAATAATTAAATCAAAAACGATTTACAACAATAAAATTAAAATAATGTATCTAATTTTAAAAAACAAAACAATACAATAAGACAAGAAAAGAAGAAGATTTTAACGAAACAAATATTAACAAAAATTGACATACGCATTGACACGCATAAAACAAATTAGTATTAAGTGTTAATAATCAACGGCACTGAATACATAAGTATTCTCACCCTTTCGTGCTTAAATTTACAAATGTTGCATAAAAATGCTGTTAGTACGTCCTATTTTTGTAAGCATTGGCTCCATCATTGTTCTCTATTTCTACTATTCCCAATGGGTTCTAGGTTTGAGGTTTGTCATATATTTTGATGTGGTTTGGGTGCCTTTTACGTTTTTTTGAAAAGTTTAACTTTCACAATCACGTTAAAATCGTCCCCATACAGAATGAATTTTTAGTGTAATAACAATGAATAACGCCGTCATTATAAAGAATATTGAAAAAGCTATACATCTTATTACGAACATATTTTTATCTATGCAAAGTGATAAAGTGGTTCTATATTTTTTCGATGGAGCATCCCATATTTTTTAAAAATTGATGATGATTACTTTTATACCGGCATCGTTATAAAATTGACACTGTATCTTAAAAGGCAAGAGCTATAAAGATTCAAAACACTAATTCACTATCACCGACAGGACACCAAACACTTGGATAACTCCCAATGCGTTTCGACAGCAATGTCATTATCAAGACAAACTTCAAGAAACCTAAAAGTTACAAGTAAATAGCGGCAATCCGATTCATATCGTTAATTATGCATTAACGGAAACAATGACGAATGTGGAATAGACCCGTTGTCACTGTTCATTAAACACGACATGTTTTTGTAAATCTTCAAACTTTCAAAAACATTTGGAAATTTACTTGCAACTTTTAGGTTTCTTGTTAAGTTGTTTTTATAATATACCTACCTATATATCGCTTTGATAATGACAGCATTGCTGTCGAAACGCGTTGGCAATTATCCAAGTGTTTGGTGTCCTGTGGGTGATAGTGAATTAGTGTTCTACTTCGGCACCAAGAGATGCGGTGAATATTTGTGAACTAAAGAATTGTTTATTATATGTATACAACAGTTATAGAACGTACAGACATTTTCAAATTAACTACCATAGAAATAACTAACAAATATCTCCATACGTCGTATATGAATTTAATGAA
>SMLS01070772.1:0-54595 GCA_004785975.1 Popillia japonica | reverse complement strand
TTTTGAACATTTACTACATTGACATTCATGTTTTTTGTTTTTTTTTTACATTATTAAGAAATAATCAGTATTACTTATTAGGTTTTTAGTGTAATGTAGTGAATTTGTGAAATAAAATAATTTTTTTAATGTTAATTTTCGTAATAAATCTGAAAACACTTAATATTTCCGAAACAGTTGAAGATAGGCTTGGGACATTGTACATGAATTATGTCTAGAATTTTCCGAAGAACCCAAAAAATAAATAATATGCAGGGGTTTCCATTTAAAATAAAAAAGTTCATATTGGCCACTGTCACATGACACACCCTGTATAATTTATTTTTTTTTTAAATGCGCATTTAAAAATACAAATCGACGTGTCCAAGCGTTTTTCCCAATACACCCTCATTTATTTGTTATCGAATTTATTCCATTTGGCTGTTCCACACTGTATGTATGTTACCTATTATATACATTACGGCACAGCAGCAGATATAAATCATAACGTGCAATTGTGGAACAAAATCGTGGAATTATGCTTACCAATTCCATAAAAATCCCAGATATAGCATGAGCTTAATTGTTAGCACGAAGATACGGAAAGTGTATAATCAATTTCAACACCTTTTTAGCTTTTTGGTTTTTTTTCCTGTTATGTTTACAGCTCATCTCGATCCACTAGTAATTTTTGTTATGAAATCCTGAAGAGAACTTCTAATAAAAAATATTGCAAGCTAATTCTGTAGCTATGTATAACTGTGTATAAACAGTCAAAATGACTTAGATCAAAGTTGGATAAATTTATTTATTTTTTAAAGTAATGTATTTTAAAAACAAAAGGCAATTGGACATCAAGTATGGAATCTATTTTTATTATTTTAATCTCCACACAAAGCTATAGTTCGTTAAATATTCCTACATAATAATAAGTAATATTTAACTAATTTGAACCTATATTGTCTGCATGCCGAATGTAAAAACACAAATTCCCAAATGTACTTCTTTCACTTATTTGTCTTTTAATTTTAAATATTACAGTGCCATCTATGAACGATATATCTTATTTATAACTCTAGAAACCTGTTACACATCACTATTGTATATTTAGTTGCCTATAGAACAGTAACGCTAAATATTAATTTCAATATACGTTGCGACATCTGCTTTCGAAATTTCGAAATATAGCAGCATGAATAGATAAGGTCAGAAACTGCTGCCACTTTTTGTACAAGACGAAACAAACAGTAAATTTAGTTAATGTGTCAATCATTATTATGACCTTAGTTTGGAATGTTATATAATTTAATTTATTTCTTGCATTGAATTAAAAAGTGATTACAGTAATAAAATCTGGCGCCCTCTGTAGCAAAGTATAGCATCTTTCGCGTTGCAATTCAGACATCTCTAATTTTGTGTATTAGAATTCTAATTAGAAATACCAACCCGACGCAATATAATGACACAATAATTATGTAATTATGTTCTAAGAACGTTAACTAGATATATTTGTGCAAAAATCGAAATGATATAATTCCTCATAGTTTTCACTAAATTGATCTCTCACGTTTCATTTCACAATAAATCGCGAGATAGCGCTACGAGGAACTTTTACTCTTTTTACTAGCGCAAATGACAATATATTTCTTTTCTTCTATATATCTTGACACCGACTATAATTTAAAAACAATTAAATTTCGAATTTTATACTATTAATGACTAAAATTGGTAGCCGCACATAGAAGGAAGAAAACTTATTATTATGTAGTTCCCAAAACGAGGATACTGCATTTATTCAGTTAGCGCTGCTGTATTGTGATTTTTATAATTCAACTTTAATACTTTGTATTTGAGCAAAATACATTTTGAATCTTTATGAATTCAGAAAACTAGATCGAATGTCTTCCTGTTACGGTTTAATTAGTTAGTTTATATACTAGCCGGATAGTATACAGCCTAACCAAATATCAGACAACTATTAATTGTGGCTAATTTATAAATTATCTAGCTATTCGTAAGGAAAAAATAACTACTTTAATGGCATTATTCATACCAATTATATCAAGTATTTTGTAATTTAGAAAATTAAAGGAAAAGGTACTAAAATTGTAGGTGTATTGTGGTTAAGATAAAGAACAATAATTGTTGTAGATAAATTACATACGCTGCTCATGAAAAGAAGTAAAAAGTTAATACATATTGAATTACATCTGGCAGGCATAATAAAAGCTCATATTATCGATCCATTAAATCATCATTATGAACTATAGATTTTAAAGTGGTACATGCATTTGGGTATAAATATCGCCCAGTCGTTCTGGTCCTGATTGATGCTGCTTCATCTGATGAATTAGAAGATTCAATTCAATTGTAATCTTTAATGCTGGAAGAAGATAGTGTGTAGTTTTTGCATTGGCTTTCGGTATAAAAACAAAGTTCAACACTATCGTGGTCTTCAGATTTTCTGTCGATATAAAGCTACTACAAGTTCAATCTTTGCTTAAATTACTCAAAATTTATGTAGACCTTACTGCTTTTGGTAACTTCAGTTCAGGCCTTGCTTTTTATATGTCGCTAATTAATGATTTGTGTTCATGTATTGATGGAAAATATAAGTCTGGTCTACTTTAAAATTATCATATTCTATAGGCAAACAGCTCAGTTCTCTTCTCTTCAATTATAGGTTTCTACTTTACAGAAATATAGATACAATGTTGGGAGTATCTCGTTTTAACTCCATTCTGATATTCTACACACCATAATATTATTATTAGACAGTGTTTAATTAGATGAATAATATTATTTCCCTTTTTTAAACACATAAATGTTGTACGTCAATTATAACCAAGCGACAGCTTCGCAGAGATATACTTTTTATCTACTTGGCTAAATCCTTACTCTAAACACTAACAAAGGACTATAAGGAAACATTTACAGTGATGGTACTGTCTACTTTCAACTGTACTGATGCATATCAATTTACAAAACATATTCATGGCTCCACTGTACTGTGGGATAGTTTGTTACATCTTTAATTATGTATGTATGTATCTGGTAATAGGATCATGATACACTGCAATCTAAAAGATTTATTGTGCCCCCTATTTTCGCTGTATTTATAGTTGGCCGATTAGTCTGATACCTGTTGGAAAGTGCAGGATGTCGGAAGCCCACAGATTAGACAATCCTCCCTCTTCAATTTGTTGTGGTCCTAGGTGCAAGGCTCTTGACTTGCAAAGAGCAAAGCAGAGAGTAGATAAATGGATGTTTCATCTTTTTCCCCGTAAAACCCACATTCGGCATCATTCGTTACTTCAAGCGTAATTAGGTGTTCATTCGGATTTTCTCTGCTCTACTTGACTTTTGGGTTTCTCCAGTTTACACTGCTACGTATCCCGCAAAAATGTTGTGGCCCCACAAACGGTGTTCTGGCCCCTTCTTAGCGGTATTGTCTGCTATCTCGTTTCCTTGCACTCCTGTGTATCCCAGAACCGAAAATAGAATTACCTTATACCTTAGCACATTTAGTTTGGCTAGATACTCCCAAACCATCTTGGAGCTGATAATATTGAAATTTCACTATTACAAAGGATGATAATCTCTTGCTTTTCGTAGCTTCCCCCAATGTTGAACTAGAGGCATACTTCAATAGCGTGTATTTCTGCCTGGGAGATAGTTGGGCACATCCCCAAGCTTTCAAAATATTTCGTTCTAGACCATTATATCCATATTCAAGTTCCCTTTGGTGTTTTGGAGTCATCGGTGTACCATTTGATGGCGTTACTATTGAGTTTGGAGATGGTGTCTTTGTCCCACTCGCTGTTGGTACTAAGCTTTGTGGTAAATATTTTCACAAAGCTGAAATTTCCTTGGCAAGTCTTTTCGGGGCATATTCCGTTTCTTTATCTTCAGGAGCGGATTTCTAATAAGTCCACATTGCTACAGTTGTCAAAAAAAGTTAGTGCGCGCGAGATTTTATTTAGGTATACTAGTCATCACATAAATATCTTGCGCCATATAGTCCAGATAACCACCTGGAATATTAGTATTTCAGTAATGAATTAAAACTAGTGTTAAAACTCACAAGAGGTGAGTTGTAACACTGAGTGTTTACTACTACATATTTGCTACTAATGTTATATCTGCTACGCTTAGCTTTAGCCTGAAAATGTGTATGTACATAAATACATACAATACTTTACACTTTTTTGGCAAGTGCTACCATCCCCCTCTCCGGTCACGTTATATCTACATTCAGCTAATTGCAGTTTTACTATTTACGAGTGCAAATAACTCATCTGGTGTACCAACATAAATATCACTTGTTTTTATAGCAGCAGCATCAACAGAATCAATTCTATAAGATTAATAATATATTTATATTACATACCATTGCGTTTACTTTTATGGTTCTAGTGATATAATTACCCACGCAAAAGATAGAAACGCACAAATATTTAACTTGACTCAATGTTGGATACCGTATTTACTATGTATTATGTTTCAAAAGAGACATCAGACGATAAGTAAAACACCGCAAGAAACATATCAGCAGCAAAATACAGGTAGATAAAGTGTGGTAGGTATTACACTCAACTGAAATCCAACGAACCTATTTCTGATCACGTACGTTTATTATCCCAAATCTTTGCAAAGAGTTATTCTTGACAATAATAAACACACACCTTTAGACGAAACTTTCCGATTCTTAGAATTTGCGGGGAATTATTTACCAACAAATATAAAAGCATTAAAGCCATAAACGTTAGACACATAAATTGATTCCAGATATAGTAACAGTAAACGATAAATATGATTTATCTGGTAACTAGCAATATTGTAGCAACGTTTAGTGATGTACTCGTTTTCTCAAAATTGTTATTTTCGAATTCATTGTGTACTATATTGATTATTCATTCCTCTTTCGATGAAATAAGAAGTAACTTAATAAAACTCATAGGTAATTTCAGCAAAATTTCAGATAGATTTTTTACGTCATCCAAGTGAATGGTGTACCGGGTTTTATTAAGAATAAAGGTAACTACGTTTAAAAATGTTCAAATATTTATACAGTAATCACTTATGTCCTATTTATAGCGTAACAACATATAGTTTAAGTGTATTTGTTGAATTCAGCTTGCCAAACTTAACATTAAAAGTATGTGTTTATACATCGACTATATAAAATCTTGTGCGTTTTCTGAGTAAAATTTCTTAATTTTGCTACATTTATATTAGAAGATGTAAGTACGGTTTAAAGAAATTTTGCAAGTATTACACAATTACTATGGTAGTTACGCCGAGACTACGTAAAATCCTGCGACAGGATTTTTTACTATGAATGGTGAAATGAGTTTCATGTTATCACGTAAAAAATTGATGGATACAGTTTTCAGCGAAAAACCGGAAAAAATCTTAAAACTAATTTTTGAAAAATTTTAACTAATTTTTATATTTTTTGTTAGAGTATAAAATAAAATAAAATATATAGCTAGAAATAGCTAAAACTAAACGATTGGCTACAAAATTTATATTTGTAAATCTATATATATACAGAATTTAAAATATTAACTTTGCATGATACCGGAATATTATTTAAATAAATAATACCTTACTCTCATTTATTTAAGTATTAAATTCCATTAAATTAGATGATGTTATGCATTTGAAAAAATTAAAGTAGAGATAAAATTAATATCAAACGAGACGTTGACAAGTCGTTGAGTTTACGAAAAACATTTACCGGTTGTCTGTGTATATGCATGTGCTTTCCAACCTCCTCCAACGCATTTATTCAGTTTAGTCGATTCTAAATTCGTTCCTGATACTCGATCTCTTCTTCTCCAATATTTTTCATTCATAATTAGCGAGATGTAAACTTCAACTAAGTTGACACAGTTCGCGTTTTATTTTTATAGCTTATATGTGTGTGTCTGTGAGTGCACGTTTCAACAGGAGCGCCGCCGTTCTCATTTTATAATATATAATTAGTTGAAATTTAGTATTTTAAGCAAAAGAAGATATAAAAATTAAATTTACACAGTGTTGAAAGACAAGTACACATAAATAGCTCACGAGATTTGTTTAAAGTTACACTTATTAAGTTGATTTTATACAACGGAACTACCTATGCTACTTGTATCAAATTTAAGTACGAAAACTAATTATCATCCTCGGTCAATGCTACGTTTGCACTAAAATCTGGATCGGAATATAAGAAGAGAAAAGAATTCTATTGTTATCATTTTAATAGCGTATTTATTACAACGCCTAAATAAGAAAATTAAAATCATTGTTTTAGTCAGTAGTATTTTTCTTGTAGTTATCTACTTAATTGATGTGGCATATTATACAACTTTGTGTGTTAATGAATCAGCTGAATCATAAAATTGACGAGAACTACCGACTACTACAACGTTAGACCAACGAGAAATAAGATGAAGCAACCTAGAATAAATTATATCATATTATCCCTTGTTGGCCCAACTGAATTACGTTTTTCATATTTTCGTTCGTTAAGTTAACAGTTTTTTGATAATGATGGTATTTGAATACTGTATATACATAAGCGTTTGAATCTCCCGCTTTCAATTTTTTGTATTTAAGTTGATGCGAAGTGCATGCCAGAATCTCTGAGGAAGTAAATATCCTATATCATACGCGTAAAATTAAAAAACAATTGAATAGGAACAAATGTAATAAAAAATAATATTTTATTAAAAGATAATTACAACGAAAGTATGCCTGTTTTCTAATGCTGATACTTTAATTCCAGACTTGACTACTCTATCAAAATTATTACAAAACTATAACACTTATTCAAGATAGTATTTACTTCAAAATTATAACATTTGTTCAAAATGCTGTCCATGCAAATTTAAGCACAAATTCACTCTTCACTTCATATTATTGAACACATTGTGTAATATTTCTCGCCTACTGTCATTTACAGCTTCCGTAATTGTATTTTGCAATTCTTCTAATGTATGGATACGGTTGGAATAAACTTTAATTTTTAAATAACCAAATATGCGACAGCAAAAATAGCAATACACACAGGAACGCTATTGATTATTACTGATTATTTATGGTATAGCTTTGTAGAAACGCCAACTTTCGAGCATAGAAAAAAGCGCGGATGATTCAAACACCTTTCAATCATTGTTGAACGCAGGGTACATACAGTGCTATTATTTTACTATGCAACATATCCCTATGCTGCATTTTAAAATAATCGAGTCAAAGCATCATACGCTAGGCAACCCATTATACATACTGCCCTAGCGTCAAGAATAATATTATTGTCTAGTGTCAATTGATGTGGCGACCTATATTGCGCTATCGTTCTTTTGTCTACTCAGTGATCTTGAAGGTGAACATCCAACGCCTTATAAGCCCTATAAAATCAAAACGCCCAAAGTGATGGTCAATGTAGCATGATATATCTAAGAAGAGATCTAGAGAATAATAGATTATGTTTTACAAATTCAGACAAGAATTATATTTACCCAGTTCCAGAGTGGTATTGGAAAAATAAAAACTTTAAAATGAGGAAAGAATATACAAAAAACAGAACTAAACCTATCTGAACAAGTAATAATAATCGTACTCCAATATCTAGTTGCCATACCAACCTTATACAGCAGCTTTCTCATTGCCGTTAAAAAGTAGCATCTTAATTGGCGTTCAAAGTAGCTAGAGTAGCCAAAGAAAGTCTAATAATAAAAAATTCAGGAATACACAAGTAAAAAGATCCGATCCAGACGTGGTGTTGATGTATTTCTTTTTAAATATGGTTTTCCTCATCTAAATTACCATTAAGCAGGCTATATGTGACATCTGTATTTAATTTTAAGGACGAATGGAATTCAAGACTAAGAAAACAAATTACTTTTAATCACTATGATATAAAACTTGATAGGATTTTTAGTTTTGCTCTGGATACACGGAAATTAACTCTAATTACTCCAAAAGAATTAGAATACATACATATCAATTATAAAAGATCTCGTTTAATAGTAATACTCGAATAAACTTGAAGCGTCAATAGAGTTATTTTTCATATTTTAATCCAAATATGTAATTGTGTTTTAAAACTTTCGTGTAATGCTAAAGAATTATATTGTTAGTCATTTGTTTAAATTAAAAATAGATTCTGTTCTATTGGATTCTATATTGGATCAGTTAAAATTATTTATTTATTTCCAATTTATATTGATAACACTTCTTTTTTGTAATTGCTAAAGGTAAATTCGTTATAAAATGTAGAGAAGTATATCAGCTTTAGATTATTTTCTCTCACTGCTTAAAGTAAGAAATGCCAGTCTTTAGAAGAACATTAAAAGGACAGAATGTCAGTTTATCGTTACTAATACATCTTATTAAAATTTTGTCAAATACATTCATCACTATCCATCAGAAAAGAAGCGGATGTCTTTTTAAATGTGATTTTCGGCATGAGGCAGAATTAACGAATCGTGTCATCAGTACTAAGCCGGAGATTATAAATCTATACCTGCCATTTTAACACCCCCTTAATGCCACATAAGTAAACGTGAGATTGTTGTGTGCGGGATTTGTCAAAAAAAAAGGAGAAACATCGGACACCGACTAAAAATAAATCTCTCTGTGTATCGTCTAGTTTCCGACAAATTTCTCCCGACACTCCCGACTATTGTCAGGCCGAAGAGTCTTTCAAATCAAATCTCGAAACTTAGGGGAACGCCTAACGGAATTTATGTAGATTCTCCGGAAAAAAAAATGAACTCACAGGTGATATCGATATTTCACTATTCTTGAGTATCAAGTTTATTTTATAAAGAAGTGAGAAAATGTTTCATATTTTTTCTCACGCATTCTGTGCCTATACAAACAAATAGTGAAGAGTTTTTAAGGGACATAGTGTCTATAATAACTTGCTCAACTGGCGCTTCTAATATGATAAACCAATATTTTGCTGCCTCTTAGACTGTACACTACCATTTACAAATAGAATTAAGGCGTATTCATTCTCAGTTAACTCATTATTGCCTTAAAGATATAATTAACGTGAGAATGGATTGCGTTTTATTGCACTTAAATAAAAAGTATTTTCATTTCTTCTGTGCTCTGCGTTTCTGCTTGTGTATATCTCATTGTTCTATTCTGTTATATCACTTATGAACCGTATGGTTCTGATGCTTAGAAAGTGTATAATTTAAACGTTAAACCCCATTCTTTGCAAATAATTAAATAAAATAAATATTATCGTAATTTGTTGGCAGACTGCTTAAAACATATGCTTACGTGTCCTGAAGTTGTCATTTCGAACTAACAATAAGTATGCTTACTGTTATTGAAACATATGCGTTATAATTTGATGATTGGCATAAATTAATGGAAATAAGGATGTGTTAAAACGTACACATACATACATAGATATTCGAAATGTGATTTAAAATTAAACAACCGCTGAATCAATTCATTTAAATTGTTAATCCTTTTAGTCAAATTAATTAATAGGCGTAATTATTATTGTTAGCATACCGAATTTAATCGCTCATTTAAGACGAAATTCAGGTTTGTGTCCTTTATATTTTTCTGATTAATTTCCAAATGTCTACAGACAGTATTGATTTTCAAAAAAGAAGTATTCAATTTATCGTATAAAAGAAAAAATAACCATCCAAAATACTGTAGAAACTCCAAAGCTATATCAACTTGTAGTGTATACAGGACCAAATTTATGTAGTGACAGAAGTATGTAAATAATGCTTGACAAAAACATATTAAATGCCGTTATTAATCGAAACTAAATCATTATATTGGACCAGATACTAAGAGCAAAAAGCTTCTATGACTGTAATAGAAGCTGCATATATCAGGACAAAAAGTGATAATAAAGCAAGTATTATAGGCGTATTGTTTTATATTATCTGAATTCATACTCGTCCTTGTGTCCATCTAGATGCTTCTTCAAGGACACGCCGCATTATCGTGATCGCTTTGTAGTGATCATGCAACTGATTGCTACAAAGGGAAGGATACAAAAACTGGTAAAAAATAGTTTAAGATTCGGCCCTCTATATAAAAATAAAATAAAGAGTATCGTTTCGACAATAACGTAATTTTTCTAGTAGAAAGATCTCTGGATAAAGTAACATTATCTTCTAACCTATCCATTAGTCTTCTTAATTTAACGTGTCATATGTAGCTTCCTATGAGTACTGGATATTGCTAACAAATAGCTTCTAGTATACCGATTAAAAACGAACCCAGCAGAATCATAATCTTCTTTTCTGCTCTTCCTCCATATTCACACCAAATTTTCCAAAAGCCAGAAATGCGTACACAGCCGTTTATACGGTAAAGGAATTACAAATCCAGCTTAAGATAATAAAATCATAGCTGTCTATGTTACTGGTTTTAAATGGTACCTTCTTCAGCCACAGCATAGTTTCTCTCTACCATCATTCTTCTTACGCATACAACTTAATACTTTTTTCTGGTATTTGCTTTGTGTCATTTTCCGTAAAAGATATCTTCAGCTTCTTCAATATTTGAATGTTAAGCTTACGATATTTGTGATCATAAATAATCTCTCATCTCTTCATCATCTTCAATGCCAATGATATATTTGCTCTTTCATAAATAAATTAATATCATTCTAAGAGCCTAGAATGTGTAATTTATAATAGGTAATTGGAGTGTAGGTACTGCCTACTTGTTAAATAAATAATAATAAATTGGTTAATAAATAATAGTCCTAAACATCTTACTACTTCTCAAGTTCTAGTGATTGTTTATTGTTATTTGCACAGCCATAACATCAAAGTACGATTTGCTCTTCAGTCATTAAAACAACTAGATCATTTTTAATACCATTTATCTCAGCCGAAAGAGTAATCATATGGTGTCTTCTCGATTTTGTTGTAATTTATTACGTGGTAACCAATCAGAAATTGATTTTAACTAAATGTTTGTTACTTGCTCTGTCTTATAGAACTGGTTGATAATAAAATTTAGGTGATTAGCCTGGTGCCATATGTAAACAATATCGGACAAAATAATTCTGACAACAATTCCAATTTTATACAGACAAAAGGCTCACAGTCCATGATGTAAGTATCTGTACAATCGGCGGTCTTTCCTCCTATACAGCAATTCTCCAATTGTATAATCATAAGGTTGAACCAGTACAGTCATAGCAAAGTTTTCTTTAGCAAAACTGTGCTGAGTCTTTGACAACAAACGCAATCTCGTCTACATGAAACTGCCAAAACTAGATATTAGATATTATGTAAATATGTAGTTCTTAATATTGCTACATATTTGCTATTATAACATTTGTCTGTAAAACGGTATTACCAACGAAACTGTTTGATCTAAGGGAAACTGTCTCATAGGAAATGCCAGATTGATTAGATACATAAGAACTGAAAATTTTTTAAGGTACTGGCAAACAAGTCGTTATAGGGCTTAAGCTTTAGTTTAGATACCGGGCTTTCAATAAATACCGAAACACACGTGACCTCTCTTAGATATGCAACCCGTTTAACAGTATGGTAATACATATTTTTAAAAATAAAAATCCTCATTACATTTTTATTTACATATATTGACACTTAAAATCTTACAGGTTAGGTTTATATTGTAAATAATCACAACTAAGCAACGACTGAACGACACAAACAAAGACGTATAAAAACTCTCAAATCAAATATGTACATATCGACTAGCAATTCAGGTTAGACCGGTTAGATAGCTTAGGGATATTTTTAGTTTTACCAACTTATTATTTACGTCATCTTACGTCAGAGATCACGTGGGTTTCGTTTCTTATTGAAAACCCTTTATGGTAGAAATGATTTCTTGATCGATAGCGGGAATAATTTTTTAAATTTATTCTTGGAACATGGAACAGAGCATGACAACTAATGTTGGAACTACCACACACTACAGGTAGGTACAGTATCCGCTAAAATAAACAGCATGCCGACAATAAAATGTTCACCATTACGACGCAAATAAGCTTCATATCCATTTGTTTGTAGTCTGTGGCATAGTTCTGCAATATTTTCTGGCGAATTTTCTGTATAAAATGTTATTATATGATACCCCAAATGATATGTAGGTAGGCTAGGATAGTTTAAGTCTCTCCCTCGGGAAACTATTCTCATATCATCAAAATGCTGACAAAGTAAGTTCAGTAGCTGTATGGGTCGTTCCACCATAACCGTTAAGATAAAAGTGACTCTCATCTGAAAACCATATCCTTTTCAAGAATTGGTGATTCTCGTAAATTAAGCGCAATATGCGGTCACAGTAAATTGCGCTTGCATGTTTGTTCCTTGTCCAACCTGAATACACTGCTGAAAATAATTGAAGAACACATTCTGTATAACCTGAACGCGTAAAGATATATCAATAAAATTTGTAGAGCATCAAGGTTTCCCATAGACGGGTCAATGCAGAAAGTTTCGACTTTTACTATCGCTGCACTTTTTCCTGAACGGCTCCGATAGGTGAAAAATGCCGCCACCATAGACTGACGGAAGTGGCGAGTATGTAGTTGTATTCGCTGCATAATTGCGCATTTATCGCGCTATTTAAACGAGTTTGAGTGAGGTATGTATGTAGGGATTAGAGCTGGATAATTTTGGATCCGGATAATTTACTATCCGGATATCCGGATCGGAGTGCTATCCGAATCCACTATCCGGATCCCCTATCCGTAACCTCGGATCCGGATCTGCTATCCGACACCTCGGATCCGAATTTGCTATCCGAAACCTCACATCCGAATGTGCTATTGAAAATAATCGAATTCGCATTCTTTATCAGATTTCTTGGGCTTGTATCAATAAGATTATTTTGTTCGCGAGTTCTCGCTAACATTAAAAAATTATAAAGAAAAAATGTTTTACAATGCAACATTTTGCTTTGTAAAATAATAAAACAAATCAATATTATTAATTAATATTATAGGTGGCTAATAGATATTGCTATGTACAACGTTTTAAGAAGTAAAATAACTACTTTATTGGTATGTTAAATAAATAAATAAAATGAAAAATCAGGAACAAAAGGTATTTGGTCTGAAGAGAAACACAAATATAAGGCTTTACTAATTAAATAAGAAATATGAAGTAACAATAATTAAACATAAATCACTTAAACTCCAAACAAAAAAATGTTTGCAGTGGCAACCTTTCTGCTCAATCCAGGTTTTGGATAACGGCTCCGGATCCAAGGTTTCGGATAGTGGATCCGGATCTGAGGTTTCGGATAGCGAATCCGGATCCAAAGATTCTGATATCCGGATAGTTTTGGATCCGGATCTTAATTTTGTCGAATATCTGCAGCACTAGTAGGGATGTGCATGGCGGTCTTGAGCGATCGTTGTCGGCTGTGCAAGGGGTATAGCGAGAATGGACTGAAGTAGGACGTACGCGCCTTCGGCCGTGAGCGGAAAGGGAAAACGCACTCACTACGCGAACTGTACGAGGACGTTTGATAGAAGGTGAACTGCAAGTGCGCTGTGCGTTGCAGCTGCTTTCACTCGTTCCCGGACACCGCCGCACACGCTATCAGTGTGTTAACGCAAGAAATCGGTGAGTTGCCGAGTGAAAGCACATTTTTTTCCGACAAATCAAGATTCGAATTCGGCGTGGGTGACGCCCGAATTTTGGTTCGTCGGCGAGCTGGTGAGCGTTTACTCGAGCAGTACGTTCACCCACACCATATCCAACACCAGCAGGGCATTATGGTATGGAATACCGTTACATATGGAGGACGCACACGTCTGCTGCGTGTGCAACAGACGATGATGGGTCGCCAATAGGTAGATGAGGTGCTACGGCCCGTTGTGCGTTGTTTGGCGGCGCCCACGCTCGACCGCACGTCGTAGTACATGCCTGTGTGAAAAAGCAGTGTATAGGATGTTTCCATGGCCACCTCGTTCCCTGGATCTGAATCCTATCGAACATGTATGGGATACGGTCGGTCAGAGACTTCAACCTTCAGCCTAAAGAGCCCTTACGTTGTCATAATACACTACCAATTCGACGTAATTTTCGAACAACACCTAATATCACACTTTTAGTGGGAGCTCCTGTTTTAAACTGTTGTCGATAACTAAGTGACACTTGTTGTAAGCTTCGACCATTATTGCAAACATTTCCGTATGAATGAAATCAATTTTCTATACTCGGGGAACGATAAGTTCCAATGCACGTCATTGACGTGACGTCAAATATATTTCATAAATATGCTATGTGACCACACAAAATAAATGGAAAATATTTTATGTTATTGCATAATTATGACATATTAGTTGACAATTAAATTTAATTTCAAAAATTACTACAACATGCTGTTTTTTAACACAAACTGTCGTTATATCAAAGTTGAAAATGTAAAAAAAGAATTAATTATTTAGTTATTATATTCCCAAAATTGCAGTACTTTTATGTTTCGGTTATTGGCTATTCGAAAACAAACACGATGGTGACACTTGTCATTCATCTACTCATTTTGAATGTTGACAGTTCGTAGAGTATCAAGCGCTTTTATTGTTTCTGGTTTACGTTAGTTTGTGTTTAGTTTTTCGAATTTTTTAATTATTTTGCAACGCCAAAAGTTCTTTTTAGAACTACTCGACGTATATTTACCAAAATCTTATTATCAAGATAGTTTTTCCACTTTCTTAGGTCAATTATAACACTCCAATTCGAACAAAGATCAAATTTATTCCAAAACCTTTACAATATAAATCTGGTTTTCGTTACAACTTCGTCAGTGGAATAAAATTGACATTTATTTCGCACCAAAATGCCACGTGCATTGTCTCAGCAGGCGAAAGAAATAATCAATTCGCTGATTATATATTTTGAACAAGAACGTGATAACAAAGGCCCTTTGTTACCCTTTATTCCTGTCAGAGAAGTAGATTATATTGGCTTATATTTTATTTCTACATACACGATAGTTGCATTTTAGCGCGTCGTTGCTGCTGCAAATGTGAGTATTTGGTCTATGAGCCAGGTTTCAAATTCAGTAAAATTACAGCAAGATATTTTGACACATTACATGTTTTTTCTCATTTAATTTGTGTATTACTTGCAATATTACTTTTCTTTAGTCCAAATATATGTATTTTTATGACCTTTTAACTTATCTTATTATCCAGATAGTTTTTCCACTTGTTAGGTCAATGATAACACGCAATTCTAACAAAAGCCGATAAAGGCGAAAAGACGATTGTTATGTACAAAATTGATTATGAAGCCAAAATGAATTCATTATTAAATGACAACAACACATATGCTATTTTACAAAAAGATCTCACAAATAAAATTCAAAGTGAAAATAATCAACTAATTAGTAGCTGGTTAAATAATAATTATATAGACGAGTCGGTTTCAAAAAAGTTAAAAATAAATAACGCTATAACACCGCGTATTTACGGTATACCTAAAGTTCATAAACCTAATATTCCTTTAAGGCCCATTGTAAATTGTATGCAGTCACCTACATACAATTTATCAAAATTCTTAGTAATATTGTAGGAAATTCAGAGAATAGTAAAAAAAATTCTTGGAATAAATTTGACTTTTGTTAGAATTGCGTGTTATCATTGACCTAACAAGTGGAAAAACTATCTGGATAATAAGTTTAGTCCAAATATACTTAGGTACTTTTTGTAGCCTGATCGAACGTTTTTACATATCAGATATTCCTTACTAAATTCTGTAGTGTCAGAAATAATAGACAGATATTTAAGACTTTCGCAACCGGCGTCCAGTTAACTGGACGCGTTCGCTAATGCATTTAAATGGTTGTATGTAAATAGTGGACTGTGCTGAAAGTCTAGGGTGTATCGGTGGGCTGTGGAGAACGTACTGCGTAAAAAATTAGTCCAAAAAGTTTCAGCGTTTAGCTACTACTTACCAATTATGCGCTATAGGCGCGGTTACGAAAGTGTTAAGTTACACTATAACCTTGTTTTTTAATATGAGGGCCTAATCAAAAACAGCCTGCCAAAATATAGGCTTACGATAGGTTTATTACCGGTCATTATTACAGTGCCCAAATTTGCTACACTTTAACGACGCCATATTGTAGACACATCTGATTGAGTAAATACATATTTTGTTAAATATTTTTCTATTATCTTTTTGTGTTTCTATTACGATTAAACAAGAAAATCAGTTTTTTTTTAACTATTTGATAGTAAAAATGGATCGACAGCCTAGTACAAGTGGATTATCAATATCGCCTCCAAGAAAACGTGCTAGTTTGGGACGTGGACATTTCTCTGTACAAAGTTATACTGAACATGTGTACAAGAAAATTACTATTGGTAGTAATCCTACATAAAGAAAACACAGATAACACTGTAAATTGCAAACACTTTAGGTAACGTACATAATAAATTGTCATGAATATGTAGATATATGTATTTATATTTAACAATAATAATAGATGTTTCGAAGTCAAGTGTTTTCCGTATTCTTGGTAAATATAAAGCTAAAGGACTAATTTCACCACCATTAAAACGAGTTGGAAGAAAGGCGGTGCTACCTGCATTTGACGACACTATTACATACATGATAAGAAGTTTTATGAGATTTCCAGTGCTCCTTATGGTGCGAAAGGACTTTGCAAATTAAAAAGTTCCTGCTTTTTATTATGATTAAAGCGCAGCGCGAAAATTATCTGCCAGCTGGAGGAATGATCCAAATCACACGAATACATTCACATCAGTAAATTAAAATTTCTCCTGATACCGTAGATTAAATTAATACATTATGTTCCAGGTTATACGTAAAGCATTTTCATTCTATGCCATCTTGAGTAACGTTCTTAATAAGTAATTAAAAATGAATCTCTGTTCAGAAGGAATTAAATAAATGCTTGCAAAATTAAATTTTGAATTTTTTCCACCTAACATATTTGTATATTTTTTTATACGAATCGCTTTAAGTAGGTACATCCGTGCAGTAAATTAAATTTATTAAGTTCGTAACTTAATAAACCGCTAAACTCATACAACACTGTATATATCTATATATATCACCCTGTATACAGTCGCGAATATGCACCATCTTGTATACAACACTGTTAATATACCACGCGCG
Organism: Popillia japonica; assembly: GCA_004785975.1. Classification (NCBI taxonomy): domain Eukaryota; kingdom Metazoa; phylum Arthropoda; class Insecta; order Coleoptera; family Scarabaeidae; genus Popillia; species Popillia japonica. The sequence continues at coordinate 37,496 of SMLS01070772.1, read as the reverse complement.
TATATGTACAACAACCTAATTATACTACCCTGTATACTAGATAATGTACCGCCCTGTATATGCACTTAATGTTGACACAGTCCTTTTTAGTATTTGTTTAATAACAATGTAATCACAAAGTCATTAAGTGACGTCACGAATGCCCTTCGACACCGACATTTGTTTATTATTAGTGTCACTTCGGTACGTACCGTTATTGCGGACGGACTTATCGCTGTATGTGAATACACTGTAGTAACTCATTTGTTGTGTTTGTGTTCTGAGTGTGTGAAGGTATGATATTGGAGTGCAAGTTATTTTCATCGTATGTTAGATGAACGGATGTGAGCGATTTGTTGGTGAGTGTGATGTTGGCGTGCAAGTTATTTCCATCGCGTGCTTGATTCTTTGGCTGACTATATATTCAATGTGAATGCTCTGTAGTAGCTCATTTCCTAAATTTTACACAAGGGAGGTATGCAATAGTGCGAATGCTGTCACTAGAACTCTTATGGTCGTTGGGTTCTTACTTCTTGTTTGACATTCGGATACGTCCGAATGGGTGCTCTAATGGCACAGTTCCAATGACACCAAAATGCCTCTGTGTGAGGCCTATCAAACTGTTGTGGGTGCTTGGCGTCCACAAGAGTATCGATGTGGCAGCCCCAATCTTGCACATATCTCCTTTGTTCTAATTTGGAATCAAGAACTGCTCTGCAATGTATTCATGTTGGGTTATAGTGTTGCATTCTTTATCGTGTCGTTTCTTCTACAACGACACGAGTTCTCTTGAGTGTTTGTGTTCTGAGGATGTAAGGATGATGTTTGAATGCAAGTTATTTTAATGTTGTGCTTGATAAATGACGGTGTACGAGTATTTGGTGAGTGTGTGAGGATGATCGTGTTGGAAGGTTGTATACTGAATGTATGAGAGTGATGTTGGAGTGAAAGTTCTCAATGGTCTTTTGGGTGTTTTACAGTCTGTTACAGGTCACGGGTGAAGCGACTACGATTTCTAATGGCGGAGTTAGTTTGTACCAACTTTTACGAAGCCTCTACTTTCTCTACTCTTCTTAGATGCGGGCTCGACGATATTTTTTTAGATTAATTTACAGAAAAATATTTGCTTAGTTAAAAATTAGTATTTTTATCTTTCGTTGTCACTGTTGGTTGATTAACTAAGCAAATATTACGTTCAATATTTAAATTTATATTAATGTAAAGGTTAACAATTATTGGATTACTTACTAAAATCTAAATTAATTATTACGAAATTCCTGTTACGAAGCGTATATAATTCGTTTTGTACGTAAGCATCCAGTAAATGCATACCTATTGCAATGTATGAGGTACATATGTACAGTTTTAGTGTAATATTTGTTTGGGGCTCACCTCTTGCGTACTTCCACCTTCTCGGGGGTGGGGACAATTGGTGGGTCAGCGTGAGGGAGCCATATCTTGGTGGGTAAGTGGAGGGGCCTCAATAATTTTGTATTAAGTTGTAAGTTAGTGAAGTATGAAATATACGTATGTATATGAATTGTACACAATAAAATTTGTATTTGGGGCTCGCTTATTGCGTTCTTCTACCTTTGCGGTGGCTGGAGACAATAGGTGAGTCAGCGTGAGGAACCCGGGAGATTAGGTCAAAAATTTGTTGGCTTTATCTCTTGGGGAACGTGGAGTAAGTGGAGGTATTTAAATAAATTGTGAAGCTTCATTCTTCCGAAAATATAGATTTTTGAACTGTCAACATTTGTTATTTATTTTATCGGGAAATAAAGCTATTAGATTATACCTAAGTAAAGCATTTTTATTCTATGCACTATTAAGAAACGTTTGTAATAAATAATTCGCAATGAATCTCACTTTGGAAGCAGTCTGCCTTGAGAATTAGGAGTATTAAAGTCCATAATAATAATATTAAATTAGTTTCTTATTATCCGAAATTAGTTAGAAATTAATCGGTTGGGGGCTACGCTAGATGCTGATAGAAATAATGCATATACAAACCTGCATTAGTGTATTGACCGCAAGCTAAACAACTCGTTGGCATCTAAAATGGAATATATATCTGAAGACCACATTCTCGTAACGGGGATAAGTTTGTTTAAGATTTTGGGTAAATTTACGTCCTACAAATGGCAAACGCCAATTAGATCTTACCGTAAATAGCTTAATTGATTCTAATACATCATTTAAATTTACCGCCAAAATAGCTGTCAGTTTAATTTGCCTAATGTGAAACGGATTTTATCATTTGGTCCTCTTAATAAAAAACAAGGTATAATATGTGAGGTTAGACGTGAAGGCAATTTTGTCTGTATATCCGACAACGCCGTAAAATCTAACGTCACGATTTATTGATGACGTGCATTGCAACTTATCGTGCCTCGACTATACCAAAAATACTTTTTCTGCCGTCGCGTCGGTAGGAATAATTTTCAATTTAAATTCAATTGCAGTGTAACAGTGATATGCCAACTAATAACAATTAAATCATTAATAACAAATGAATTTTATTGTAACAAATGAATTTTACATAAACACATTAGCATCCTTAATTTGGCTAATGTTTATTCTGGTAGATACCGCACGATTGAAGTACAGTTTAATTTTTTACCAAGTTCCACATGGCTTTCATTTTACTACATAAGGTATGCACTTGATTATTACAATGTCCTACTTTTTCTTCTTCTTGCCTAGTTTTGTAAAGATGTATATATTAAGAAAGGTAAATCGATTTCCACAAATACATTTGTTCAAAAGGAATTCTAAAACTACAGGGAAAATAGAAAATTAAAGAAACCATTGAATATAAATACAAGATGTATTATCAACAACCAGCTAAAGTAATTGCATTGTTCGAATTGGAGTGTTATAATTGATCTAAAAAAGTGGAAAAACTATCAGGAGAATAAGATTATTCAGTGATAAAAATAGATAAAAGTGCATTGTCCAATTAATATTATTAATGATGTAGCTAAAATTTCTAAAGTAAGTAGTAATTCAGAGTAGGTTAATATAATATTTTATTGTTTGAGGATTTATATGTTTAAATCTTCGTTTTGATAAATATAATAATAAATAATCTATCCAGTTATGATTTTGATAATGACCGATAAGAAAAGTCTGCGTGAATGAATTTATTACGAGCAGACTCACGAGAAAAGATACACATGTATGGATGTATATACATAGATATATGCATATGTATATGCATATACCTATGCCAAGAGTATGTACTCAATAATAATTGTAGTATGTGAGATAGATCAGAATTATGAAGATATTGTAGTACATTCGGTTTTAGTTTAAATAGAAAATTCCATTTAGATGACTAGACAGTAAAAAAGTACACTGCAAAATCCAGATCTACATCTATGAATGTATTCATTGTATTTCACAGGAATATTCTTCTTATTTTTATCTATTTGTAACTATAAAACGTTTGAATTGACATTAAATAGCAAAAGTTTAATCACGAAACTAAATACATGAAATGTACATTAACAAAAAAAGTTGTAACAGTAGTGAAAGTGAAAACTAAAAAAATAAAATAAAACTCATCGTTTCCGTGGGAACCATCCAATAGGAACATCTACAAAAATAATAGACCGTAGTATCCCTTATTTGATAGATTGTCGGTTTTTACGCTTACGGTTTCGTGTTTTTACCAGGCGGGTTTATGTGGTCTAATCTGTTTTACAAATTCTCTTAAAACACACTTAAATAAACAGCCAGGATCATCGTGATTTAAGAATTTTGTAGTTTATTGTTTAAATATTTGGATTACTAGTTGGAGTTAGATAATTATCTCAACTTATTGTAATTGCTGCTTACGAAGTACTTTTTTTATAGACATATATTTAAATTTGTACGTAAAACTAACAATAAGGACGGTTTGAATACGCGTTTAGTAAAAGCGTGTGTGTGGTAGTAAAGTATTAGCACGAAGCAAATATATTTAGGTTAATACACGAAACATCGATAATATTTAATATTAACGTTTAGTTCTAAAGTAACTTGTCGAAATATAAGTTTAGCACTTGAGTTGAAAGTTGATGTGTATGTATAAAAAAAATACTTTTATGGCATGTATCGCAGTTTAATTAATTATTTTCTTTTTGTAGGATAATTATTTTATTTACTTTTTTTATATTTAAAATACCAATGACAAGAATATATTTCAAACAAGGCATCCATAATTTACAAAATCTCTAAATGAGTACTTTAGTAGTAGTACTGTTTGTTAATATGCTTGTCATCAGCTACGTATTATCTATATGATTTCTTTATGATTTCTTCTGATATGTATGCAACTGCAATTTTAGATTAATTAAAACTCAAAATTAATTAAAAATCAATTTATTCCATTTTACGCCTGCATTTTATTAAAAATCTTTCCCATGAGTTTATTATTAATCTCATCTTCACTTTCTAATACTCTGCCTTTATCTTAAGCAGGTTGGTAATCATATGTATCTTACATGGAACTAAATGTTGCCAGTAGTTTTAATAATACAGCACTATTCCAAATTACCTCCCCTTCCTCTATATATATAAGAAAATGTCTAGTGATAGAGACAAGTTCCAACAATCAACCTTTTGACAATATATGACACGTTTTCTGAGAGAGAATTCTTTTTATACTGTCAAAGATGGTAATAATAATAATAAAGGTGCTAATAACGCTAAATCCAAATTTCTTGTAAAGCTTATTTGTAAACTAATATATGTAATCATGTTTCAAATTAAACGAACTACATACAAAACAGTTTTGCTGTTCAAACACTTCGTCTATTGCGTATTTTGGTGGTGTTTTACAATAATAATTATTGTTTTTATGTTGAAGTAGTTGAAATCAATAATCAATACCCCTTCTACCTTTACCGGTGTAGGGTTAAACTAAATACTAATTCTGATGCGCATACGTTAGACATACTTAGCAATACTACACATACTATGCTACACAAATACCGTTACCAAAAATTAAAACTAAAGATTTTATAATTCCAAAAATAACTGATGAATTATATCTTACTACTAAAAATATACAAATTCTCGCCACTTCTTCCTATCTTCCGCTATTACTTTTGCATGCGACCACTTCTTCGTCAGCACTTCCCCTATCACATCATTCCAGCTTATTTGTGGTCGCCGTCTATTTCTTCTCCCCAACAGTCCTGCTTCCCATATCTGTCCTGCCGGTCTATTCGTATCCGTCCTACACAAATGTCCTCACCAACTTAATTGTCTCTCTTCTATAAATTTAGATAGTGGTTTAATTCCTAGCTCTTCTCTTGCTTGACTGCTACGTATTCTATCTTTCAATGTAATTCCTCTCGCTCTTCTTAAATACTTCATTTCCATTGCTTCTAATATTTCCTTCATTCTATTTGATAGGACCCACGACTCACAACCGTAGGTCAGCACTGTTCTATATATGATCTTACATACATTCATCTTTGTCTTTAGCGACACATCTTTTTTATTTATAAAAGTTTTATTCATTGCATAATACAGCTTATTGGTCCTTGCTATTCTGTTCATTATATCTTTTTCTTGCAGACCCTGATTGTCGATTATAACTCGTAAATAGTTAAACTGTTCTACTTGCTCTAACGTTATTCAATTGGTTTGTATATTTACATGTTGTTTTTCCCTTGCCACCACCATTACCTTTGTTTTATTTACGTTTATTTTCATTCCATGCTCTGTTAGTACTGTATTCCAAATTGTTAAATTATGTTGCATGCCACTCCCACTTTCCGCCATTATTATGATGTCGTCAGCAAATGCACATTCAGTCAAGAACACAGGCTACAGGCGTCGGTACCCTATTTGGAGTTTCTGGACTTTAGGTCGGCACTTTCTTGTAATTTCATCTATGAAAATCGTAAATAGTAATGCACTCATTACTCCTCCTTATCTTAACCCTTTCCTAATGAGAAATTCCTCCGACTGACTGTTGCCAGCGATGACATAACTCCTTGTGTTTTTGTAGAGACTTTTTATAACTTTACTTAGCTTCGCTGGTATCCTTCTATTTTCCAAAGCTTCCCATACTTCCTTACGTGGTACTTTGTCAAATGCTTTTTCTAAGTCAATAAAAGCGAAGAAAGCAGTTCTGTTGTGTTGGAATATCTCAGCGCTTATCTGTTTTACTGTGAAGATATGGTCCTGCGCACTTCGTCCTCGTCTGAACCCACTTTGAGATTATAGCCATGCTGGTTCTATTTTCGCTCTTAACCCGTTTTCTAAAATGTGTTCATATGTATATCTTTAGCGGTATACTAAGTAAAGATACCCCTCTATAGTTGGTACATTGTTTATTGTCGCCTTTTTTATATATTGGGACTATTTGCTCAATTTCCCACTCCTTAGGAATTTTTCTTCGTTCCATAATTTGTTATATAATCTCAACAACAGTTCCTGTCCTTCTCTTCCTATTTTTTTTTATCATTTCCGCTGTAATTTTATCATGGTCTGGTGACTTGCCATTTTTTATTTTCTTGAGAGCTTCAGTAAATTCCTCTTCTGTTATATCTGCTGCATGTTCGTGTGTCCCTCTTTCATCATTTTTTTCTGTTTCGTTTTCTGAACTGCTTGTGTTTGCAATTTCCTCATCTTGTAGTTCTTCAAAATATTCTCTCCGTCTGTCCAATACATCTTCCGGTTTCATTAGTATTGCCCCCGCTTTATTTTTAATAGATACCGCTTTTACTTGCTTCTGTTTCCTTAATTTCTTTAGTGTGTGATAAAACCATTTTTGATTCCCCTGACTATTGTTTTCGAGTTTTTCCCCAAATTCTTGCCATGCTATTTCCTTTGCTTTCCTTATCATGTTTTTCACTTTGCCTCGCTGTTCTTTGTATTTATTATATGCATTCTGTGACTTTTTTTCCCAGATATCCTTTCCATAAATCCTTTTTTATTTTTATTTGCATTTTTATTTTGTCGTTCCACCACAGCGTCCTCTTTGTTTGCTTACGTATTTTGTTTATACCACATATGTACATGCCTAGCTGTTTTAAGTATCGTATCAATGTTTTAATTTTCTGCCACAATTCTTCTATTGTCATTTGTTCGCACTTCTGTTTATCGTTTATCGTAATTAATTATGTAATATATAATAATTACAACAATCATGAAAATTAAAGTTAAAACCAGAAAGGCAGCAGACACAATTCACTAAATAGAAGAGGCTGAGTAGGCCAGAAGGTCTGAATAAGTAACTTACGTAGACCATTTCAACATCCCCCGAATAACCCGCATATGAGCAGGACGCGCATTTATAAGATTTGAGGTAGATCTCCAAAATATCTCAGCCTAAAACTTACGTGCATTATACAACCGTCTGTATGTAGGAACAGGCTTATACAAAATCTTTTGTTCAATAGAAATTTATTGAGACTTAGCACAACTTATCTTAATATATCTCCACTGACACAAGTCAATCAACCATTTTCTGTTTCTTTTCGACAACCTACTTATTTAAAAATATCATTCCTACATCTATTATAAAACTTAATGTGGTTTTAAGGTAGTAATCACTTTCTCTATTTGCAATTTTTTTATTAAGCCTTCTTATTATTGAAATACCTATCATTTTCACGCGTCTAACAAGGAAAGGCATAAGAACCAATGCCTGTAGTACACTACATATTTATACATAAGCTATGAATGAAACCTATACAGCGCTATGAACTATAGAGGGTGTCCACGAATATATGGGCAATATCTCGGATAAGGTTTATGTAAAAATAACACTGTATGTCTATATATCTTTTTTGCTAGATTGCATCACTGCTGAGATATTCAACCCTAAACATATAGTTGGCTAGTTCGGTTTTTAAATGAAATTATATATTTTTTTTATCCAATTTTAAGGTGTGTCGTTTTTTTGCTCTCCAATAAATATTTTACTATTCCTTCGACCTTAAGTGAGAAATATGTACTCTTAATGGATTTCCATGAAATGCTCCAAGAAAAAGTAAGTTTAACGGAAATAGGTAACATTTTGTATCAATATGCATTAAAATCTACTTGAACAAAATTAAATAAAAAATTAATAACAAGGCTCCACATTAGATCTTTGGACTCGAATACACTCTGGGATACGTCGAATTAAAGATTCTCTAACGGAAGCTAGTTCGTACATTAAATGCATATCTGCATACTCATTAAATGTGTATTCCATTTTTATTAAACTAACCAATTAATGAAAGTAATACACAGAATACCAATAACAAATAAATCAAATATCTGTAACCACAACAAATACAAACAAAATAACATGTAATTAACGGGAAAACTTATTATTACGGAGATTATAATAGCTTATAATTTCGAAATAATAATTTAACAATACTATCAATCGTTCTATCCATATGACGTATTTACATTAACTTTATCAAAGCATCCCAAGATATTGGAATAAAAGTTACCTATTTTCGTTAATTGCGTCAAAATTGCATTAAAAAAACCACCTAGCCAACTCTATGTTTAGGGTTGAATATCTCAGCAGTGGTGCACCCTAGCAAAACAAGATATATAGACATACAGTGTTATTTTTACATAAACTTTATGTACCCGAGATATTGCCCACATATTCATGGACACGCTGTATATGCTATACGTTATATTATTATGTTATTTTCCTATAAATTTAAATAGCACTCAATTGTAACAATATATATTTTTAGATAATAACTTCTTATAGCAAATTTACTTTAAAAAAGCTTTAGTGACGTTTGAATGCAATAAAATGGCGAGTTTTTTTTAAACTAAACATAGCTGTTAATAAATATTGGTTATAGTTTTGTCTTTGGACAAAAGTACCATTTCCATTTAGGAAAAGGTACTTTTACCGTCATTTTTAATATCTTTCAGCAGCCTGTATGGTACTCTTTCAATTAATTTATTTAACACCTCGTGTTTACGGTTTTCCCAAGCTTCTACAATTCGACGCTTTAATTTCGCCTTGGTCTGACTTTTGGATAACCTGCAGTCGTATACTTTTCGAGATACTATCGCTCCAAAATTCTCGATGAGATTCAGATCAGGGCTTAATGTCAGCTATTTCAAAAGTTTAATCCTATGGTGCAGTATGTGCACCCATGCGTTATCCTCTAAAATATCTGGGTATTCATGGGACTTTTTCTTTGCAATTTAACGCAAGTCTAAGTAATTGTTATTGAGCTTCATCTGTCCACCCATAATTCTTAGAACCGAATCTACACATGTCTATCCACAAATATTTCTCTTTAAGTTTACTGTTGGTATACAAGGAAGCCAATATACCTAATAACATATTTATAATATTTATTTACAGCACATTAAACTGTATTAATGCACTATTGCACAATTCAAGTAATGTATAAGGGTACGTTCATAGTAAAACGACGAGTAAGAGATATCTTGATCTTTGCGGAATGATGCCACGCTTTGGCTGGTAAGTTATGTTTTCTGCCAGTACTCTAGTCGCTCCACTAATCTGCCGTTTTGTCGTTTCACTGAGGGGGTAATCTAAGATTAAGGTAAGAATCAAATCCCTTGATTATCGGGCTGGTAGGTACTTAGTTTTTCACACCTTCTGGAATTCGGTTTCATTTTTATTATGCATATAAATGAAATATTTTACATTATGAATTGTCAGTTCCGTATAAGTTAAAACTTCCTTTTTTAATGGTGTTCGGTTTAAACTTCTTAAACAGTCCATACTTTCAATAACTTCTGATCGGTACGGTATGATGTCATTTTTATTTCACCGTATATAGTTTCTTTTATGGACAACTAGTTTAAGTGTATAATTTAAGAAACTCACAACTAATAATTGATTAAATTGATGGCCATTTTTTTAATAGGACCAAAATTTGTACCTTGACACTGGCACAACATTCTGTTACCTAACTTTCACTCGTTGAAGTATTTCTACGGAAATAATATAACAAAAGACTACGAAAATATCTTCAAGAAAAACAGCTATAAAATCGTTAATAAGAAATCTAAGGAATACCACACAAGAAGAAACGCTAACAATAACCACACTATCTTGGATCATGTGATAACAAATTTAAAAAACATAAAAATGGAAATAATCCCAACAGACATATCGGATCACAGTGCAGTAATAACAAAGGTAGAAACGAGAAAACCAATAAGAGAATATACTACAATATAACTGTAATTAACTATCAAAACATAATAACAGAAATAAACGAAATAGATGAAAACGAAGTAAAATCCCTAGAGCACATCAACTCTACTGCAGTATGTAAATAATCGAGAAAAAGAAAACCGAGAAAAAAGTTAAAAGAAAGTTTTTGGCTAGGTGACACGTTGACAAAACAAATCACTAAAAGAAACAAATTCTACAAGAGACACGCAAAAACACCCACAAAATGAAAATTGAATGAATGAAACAGAAGTGAATATCAAATTTTAAAAAAGAATACAATCTATGAGATGAAGAACGCCAAAAGAAAATATTATGCAAACAATTTGAAAAGAATAAGAGAAACACAACAAAAACATGGAATATAATAAACACAGAACTGAGCAAGAAAAGAAGAAAAGTACAGGTATACCGGAAATAAAAAAAAGACGGAACAATAACAACAGACTCAAAAAAAAGTAGCTAGTGAAATAAACAACTACTTCGCAAATATAGGAAAACAACTTGCAACTAAGCAAATAGAGAGCACCATAAAAACACCAATTACGACGAAAACAAACGGAATAAAAACACAACTAAAACTAATAGAGATAACAGAAGAAGAAATGCAAAAGATTATCATAAATTTAAAAGAATACATAAAGCACCGTAATTCGATAGAATTACAGCCAAAATAATTAAACAGAATAGAAGCAAACTTACACCACTACTGACTAAACTTGTCACTGATACCATAAAAAGTGGACAGTTATCGCCAACTTAAAGAGGACTGTAATAATATATATGTATATGTACAAACAAAAGGAAACAAATTACAGCCAGAAAATTATAGACCATGTTTACTATCAAGTCTGAATAAAATATTGGAAAAGAACATACAAATGCAAATAATCGAGTATCTAATAAAGCGTAATATATGCATATAATACATAAACGACAATATTTCTTCCAGAAAAACTCGGGAACAACGTCAGCGCAACCGATCTACTGAACACGATAAAAAGCAATGTAGAAGAAAATTATAATGTTGTACCGTTCCTAATTAGCATGAAAAAAGCTTTTGACCCAAACGAACAACAACTACAAAAAAACATAAACGAAGGATATAGAAAAAATACAGGAATGGTTGTTTAACAATCTCATAACAATAAACGAAAGCAAAGCAAATCTCTTAGTTCTCTCAAAAAAGACCACCACCTTAACTTTCAATATCAGAATAAAAAATCAAATCCTACAGGAAACAACAGAAACAAAATACATAGCACTAACGATTCAAAAAAAGTTCAAATGAGACGGGCACACATACAACATAGCAGGAATAACCAAAATAACGAACTTAGTACTCCAGCACGTGAAAAGATCATTATATCATGCCCTATTCACAGCCCATACGCGCCACAACGAAAAGAATCATAGACATTACAAAGACAACAGACTATATGGACTAGATAGAAGAACAGCAACAAACTGTACACAAAATGGAAAATGGATTAAGAAAAATCAACACCAAATTAAAAAACAACCAAGAAACACACAATCATAACACAAGGAGAGATTCACATATAAGAACTGCAAGAATCCTCATTAAAAAGTATAAAAAAATACCAAGCACGGAGGAAATTGCACAATATACATAACAGCTTACAAATTGATTAAACAGATGAAACATACTCATTTCAAAAGAGAAATAACCAAAGGACTGTTAACAAATAAAAAATTTAAAAAACGAAAAACAAGTATTAAACCCCATAACGCTCTCAATACCAGTAGCTCGAGATAGGACACTCTCATTATCTCGATGTGAGGACAAGAGAGTGGTATACCAGGTGCGCCATTAGTGTGTCGGCGGAAATTAGCATGAAAACTGCTGAGACAGAAAAATGAGATTTCCAGTACGTGTATAGGTTTATACTACGCATTTTTTTAAATTATTTACAAATATACAGGGTGTTACAAATTCGCGCAGCCAGCTTCTACTTTTTTATATTAAATAGTTTGCTATATTTTTTAGTGATTATTTTGATAGCCACCTAAAATACCTTTGCAATGATATATGGTTATATAGGCTTCCGACCATTAGTTTTGGCAATATTGTAAATCTCGTAAAAATTTTTAAATTTGCAGCTTTTGAGATTTAAAATGTTTATATTGTAAGCCGATGTAGTGTCGAACGTTATTCTTTTGTTATCAATTTGGGGGGCTAACACTGTATGCTGTTTCAAAGTGTGTGTATCGTAAAAATTATACAGGGTGTTAAATATGTTGCGGCACATTTGCCGAAATTCAAGCCTTTTTTTCGATTTTTTTAAATGCAAACAACATTTATAGATATTATCAGCAAATTCATTGTGAAAATTACCTTCAAAGTGGTACCAAAAATGTACAACTAACTTCCAGTATTTTCGGAGATTTTTAACATTTTTATGGAAAATATTTTAATAATTTTATAAAGATTAAGCCATTTACCTCATTTGTTCTTTTCATGTAAATTGTTTAGATTACTTAAAAAATTAAAACAACCGTACGTGATATAAAATTATTATTATTTATACCTTTAAATTTTTAATCATAAAACAATTTTAATTCAAAAGACGCTCAAATATGTTTCCATTCTGTTCTATGCATGTTCTCAAACGTCTCTGTATGGACTGCCGTACGTTTTCAGCCATATTGTCCTTGTTCAACTGAAGAAAGGCATATCTTATACGTTGCTGCATATCTTCTGCCGTTGTAGGAGGTGTCATATAAACTATGTTCTTTATAGTAGGCCACAGAAAAAAGTCACAAGGGGTAAGATCTGGTGATCGCGATGGCCAGTTTACTGGACCTTCTCTCGCAATCCACCTATTAGTAAACACCCTACCTAGGCGCGCTCTTGCAGCAGCACCGTAATGTGCGGGTGCACCTTCATGTTGATACCAAAATCAGTCCATGAAATTATCTGAAAGACCTTCTAGTAGTACTGGTAAATTATTTTGTAAGAAGTTTCTGTAAATTTCATAATTTAGAGTATTTTGAAAGAAAAAAGGGCCCACTACGGTGTTTCCTAAAATACCTCCCCAAGTGTTAACACTGCATTTGTTTTAATATAAAACGGGCTGCACAAAATGAGGATTTTTTGTGTCATAGTAGTGTACATTTTTTCTGTTCATAATTCCAGAACTAGTAAATGTTGCTTCATCTGTGAAAAGTACATGATCTAAAAAAAAATCTTGACGTAACCGTAAAAACAGCCATTCACAATACACAAGTCTCTTTTCAACATCTGTTCGTAGTAAACCATGGTGAATGTTAATTTTATAAGGATGAAACTTATGTTTACTTAAAATTCTCCTCGCGGTAGAGGTTGTAATTTCATGTTGTTTCGAAATTGCCCTTGTAGACACATGCGGATTTTCTACAACGGATTGAATGACTATGACTTCTTTATCTTCTGTAGCAATAGTTTTTGTCCTTTCATGTTTGAGATAATTCACTGAACCCGATCGAACAAACCTTACTAATAAATTGTCAAAGCTCTTAACATCCGGGGTTCTACGGTTAGGATATTCCGCTGCATACATTCTTGATGCTAGTAGTGGATTTCTGTTGCAAGCGTCAAGAATGTCTATGAGTTTTTCCTTCGAGAAATTCATTTTTAGTGGAATTAGGTAAATAATAACAGGAACAAAACTTGAACAAGTACTTGAACAACGGATTATAGTAATACGTAATAACTAACAATCAATAAATAAATAATACAAATTGTAAAAACGGGCAATAATAAAATTATAACAAATATTGAAATGTAAGAATACACAAGAGAAACTGCAAAAACGGCTTATGTGGAAACACAGATTTGACGTTTCTTTAGAGTCTTAGTTTTTGATTGAAAATCATAGCTATCTAACCACGTTGGAGTGATTCACATATTGAATATTGTTAAAATATTTTGCATAAAATGGTAGAAATCTGGAAATTAGTGCTATATTTTTGGTAGCATTTTGAAGGTAATTTCACAAGGAATTTGCTGGCCATATCTAAAAATATAGTTTGCATTTAAAAAAATCGAAAAAAAAGGCTTGAATTTCGGCAAATGTGCCGCAACATATTTAACACCCTGCATAATTTTTACGCTACAGCCCTTTGAAACAGTATAAAGTATTAGCTTCCCAAAATGATAACAAAAGAATAACGCTCGACACTACATCCGCTTACAATATAAACGTTTTAAATCTCAAAAGATGCAAATGTAAAAATTTCTGCAAAATTTACATTATTGCCAAAACTAATGACCGAAAGTCTACATAACCATATATCATTGCAAATGTATTTTAGGTGTATTTCTAAAAAACCTTATTTGGTCAAACTGTACAAGAAAACTCATCCATATTGCTTCTTAAATAATCAAAAAACCATATCAAAAATTTAGGGTTGAAAATAACTGAAAACAACGATGAAAACGAATTATTTAATACTTTGAAATTGAAGCGTTGTGTCATTTCTCTTCCACCATACTGTACACGTATTCATTAGAAGCGCAGATGCAGCCAAGCATCATCTGTTTATACGACCTGGAACTTGTATCGTACGAAGTCAATGGCCATACGTTTTAAAATAAAGGTACCTTTGCGTTTTTTTTAATAATATTATGACAATAAAATCGATGTTATGTTGAAGTTAGAGTGAAAAGGGCGTATTTAATAACAGCCTCCGATCGGTAAATGAAAATTTAAGTTGAGGGAAAGTCGTATTGAATGAAAAAAATGTAATTACTGCAATTATGTTATGGCGCTTTAAGCTCTTTCGTAAAGGCTACTACAAAATTGAGTTCTTTTCTTTTATTTGTGATAAATTGGTGGTCCTAAAAAGGACTTTTTTGAGAGACAGGAGAAAATGTATTATAGGAAAGGCTCGATGTGTTGCCCATTTTCAAGAACACACGCCTGTAATCATCGGGTAAATCTTGCACTGATCAGCTGCCGGTGTACAGTATGCGTCGAAGTTTGTGACATGAGAAATAATTTTTCTTCTCGTTTACGCTTACAGATAGACCCAAGGTGTATTATATGTTTTTGTTTCTAAATCGTTGTACCTATCATCCCTTAAAAGCATGCTTTGTATATCGCGGACACCCTGTATATATTTGATCTAAATAATAAAAAAAATCAAAAATTTAGCGGCCCTCCTTCGGTAATTTCTTTTTTCAAAACCTCAAGTAATCAAATGACAAATGTCAATGTAAAAAATACAATTGAATAGCAATTTCAAACAGCGTTCAAATGAGATGATACTCTCACATATTGCCAATTAAAAAGTTTATAATCTTTGATGATTATATCGCTACTTATTAACGAAAAAGATATCTATTAGTTCTATTTTACATATCCCCAATTTGTTTCAGTTAGGCTTTGTAATTCTAAAATTAAAGGGAAATGGAGGACGCACTTTAGGCGTCAATACAAAATTTATTGGCACTGACAATACTTTTAGGTATTTATAGTACTGTTACTTGTATATTATCCATGCTATAAATTGTGACAATAAGTGACCTTAGCAACAACTTATCAGTATTTTGATTCCGTAGTAAACAGATTAAGTAGCTGAACTACAAACCTAGCCTTTAATAGTTTATATTTTGTAGACAAATTTATGCTTCAACACAAGGGCATCACGAAAGAAGCTTCATATTACTTAAAAGTCGACTATTCCCTTGGATATACATACATACTTTTTAAACCTTTTTTCAACATGCTGAATATTATTATCGTGCAGATACATAAATCCTTATTGGATTAGTTTACATCTAAAGCATAGTAAGTAATGATATCTTCTTCCTTCTCTTCAATCGTCCATTGTAATCTGAGGGCCAAGAAGTGTCTTTTCGTCTTATTGTTAGTAATGAAGTTTGGACTAAATTGACACATTGTGAAGCAGTATTTAAATTGTAGATGTTGTAATGAATATTTTTCTTATGATACTATATTGAATATGATTGAATGTGACATTAGTGGAAAACAAACCACATGACAAAACGATATTAAAATGCAAACCATGAGTGGGGCAGCTTTCTGCAACTGTACACATAACGTCAAAGTTTACAAAATCGTTCAAATCGGCACTCATCAACGGAATAGCCAGATTTGATTGTGTTACAAGATATACAAATTATCAGTAGTGCTGAGTTACAGAAATTTTAAGACACTGTTGTATAATTCTTCTACATTACATACAGAGATTTTGTTTTCGCTGTGATAGATGCAACTACAGTAGCTTCCACGCTGTATTTCTTGTCGGAGTATCTCTGTACTTCGTGGTGTGTATATAGTGTCTGTAAACGTATTGTGGGCATTGTTACAATATTACCATGTCGTAAGTAACATTGCCTTGTTAATTCCCCAACAACGACTGAAGAATAGACGATGGACTGGCGGGCCACTATCGCCGGAACCAACATTCCAACTCCGTACTTCTGATTTCCTCACAAGCCAAGCTTGACCAATCTAATAATAATAATAATAATAATAATAATAATAATAATAATAATAATAGAGTCTTTATTACCCAACGATTTACAATTACAGGGTAAAAATACAAATTATAGGTACACAAATACAAAACTCTTACAACTACAATAATCCAATACTACCTAATCTAAAAACCCAATCTAAAATATATATGGAAATATAATATATTCGCTAATTTAAAATGGTAATATAAACAAGCATAAGTTAAATTTAATATAATGTATATCTAACCAGATAGCATAAAATTTCAGAGCTTAAGAATTTCTCCGTTTCGTTCATATAAATCTTCTGCAGTATAGAAGCAAGTTCCTTTCAAAAAATCTATCAGATGTCATCGAAAGCTTTGTTAGTGATAGTTGCATCCATATGTATCCGTATAACGAAATTCTGTTGAACTTATCAGAGAATTAGTTTAAGGGCGATAACCCAATACTTACTCTAGATATCAATATCTAATATATTGTGCTCAGACAGAACTTTTCGAAATCGAAAAAATATTGAATACGGTGCTTGTAAACAGATAAAGCATTTTCCGGGACATTTAACCTCGCGAAAAACCAGACAACCATACTGAGATGTCTTCATTATGAGGTAAATACCCTTTTTCTAATGGCGAACAAAATAGATCGAAAATTTTCTTATAACCTTTCGTGAAGCTAGAGCGTCCCGCAGACGCCGACTATATTGAACGATCTTGGCGTCATTGGTAAACCGCGGCGGCGCCTGAAAACACTATCAATTTACGATGTCGCCGAAGGTCTAGAAAATTATCTCGTATTAAAACAGCTATAAAAGAAATTCTTATCAATTCTTTTAATCCTGATGCGCTTTAGATGCTTTTAACGACTTTTTGATACCTGTCGTCAAACTCTTATTAGTAATTTCAGGAAAAATAAAATTTTCTTGAATAACGGCGGTACAAACTCGAATTATAGAGTTGTATCCGGTGATTGAGTCGCCACTTCAGGATGCAGCAGCAATACGTTATCTTGTATTTGTTTTAAATTGTTCATATGTATACATGGCTGTGTTATACTGCTTTTACAAATTCCCCAATTCTGATATAATTCAAAATATATTCAACATAAAATAGAAATATTATTACTTTATTTTGTTAGTAGTGATAGTAACTAATTCCTACTGATCGAAAGCCGTGGAAGTAGCCTCGTTCAAAATATACATCTCTAGACAAAAGATGGTATTTTGCAGAATTTGTGACAAAGATCAGCTACGCAAACAAAATTAATTGCGTAGAATTTACGTTCAGCAAGGAAATTTTTCGGTCACTTTTGAAAATTCCAATTCAATTCATTCAATTATTTTTATTTATTCCGCTCAATGAATAAAATAAACATTTTGTAACGTTTTCTTAAAGTCGTATATTAAAGTGCAAGATGTTAGATTTACTAAATGAAATCACATTTAGGTACACTAACACACAACATAACATGTAGTAACGTGTTCAGGTAGTGTTGACCCTCCTTTTTTAAAGTTCATTCGAAATGTTCCGAAATTACTGTTACATATAATTACAAAAAAAATCAATATATAAGTATGTATGTGTACATACGTAGCTTGCTTTCTGCTATGCATGTAATATAAATAATTACTCACACTCCCATACAAGTGCTATTCAGCATAGACGTAATTCTTTTGATGTGTACTTGTATTACATACCACTACAAAAATAAGCTTGTATAATGTTTTTTGGTAAGTATATAGATAGTTAACGTTCTTGGGGCCAGGTACATATATACAGATAGCGATTCCAATCCGGATAAATAAATACAAAGTCGTTGTTACGGATTTATTTTTAAATGAGGAAAAGGAGGATGCTATCGGAAGTTGTGATTCGGTACGTAGAGAGGTTGTACTTGGGGAGATGTGACTTATATTAATGTAGAAAATATCACGTTGTAAAGAACGATCAGTTATTTCTCCAAAAATATACCACACCCGTTCTAGTCAAATAGGTACGTTAACTAAACGCTGTCTATTCTTAGTATAAGCTGTATTCCTGCCACCTAAGTTAATTTCACATTAAATGTAAGAGCAACTTATACGTTTCCATTTTCATTTTTTTAAGAGCAATAACTCCTACACTTACTTAACATACTGAATCTGAAAATGTAGCTATTGTACTCATGTTACAAACTGCTAGTCTCAGATTAATTTTAATGAAGGCGGTGTAGTGAAATAAACTTACGGAGAATATGCTTCTCTATCACTTTAATTATTAGATTGTTTGCCTAATAACATGCAATTCTTTATTACTTTTTATAATTTTCTGAATTAGAGTACGACGATATCTTTTTACCTTTTTCACCTTTGAACTAACTCATGCTTCTGCGAAATCTTATTATATGGGACCAACGTATAACGTATCAATGGCTAAGTCTGACGTTCATTGTTTATCACATCCATCATAATCCGCCTCAAATTTTTCGTATTCACAATCGATTAATATTTCATCTTCATTTTACAAATTATCCTAACACTAAACATTAATTACATAATTTGTTTTTTGTCCCCCGGTATACACACTGGTGGAAATAATTGAGGAGCACATCGTTATTATCGTCACATAGCGACTCCAATACGTGGAACATACCATTGCCATAGAGGCCGAACGGGGTGGAAGAAGCTGGTCGTTCTTACAATTAGTGTGGTGTAAAGGTCCAGTATGTAGTTGTATTCGCTGCATAATGGAGAATCGATCGCGCTTCGAACCACTCCTTTACATTATACAGGATGCGCTCGTCAATTATTTCCAAGTATGTAATAATCAGTCTAGTACATACAAAAAAAATTGTTGCAACTAATGCTGTCATTTTTACAATCCGTTTCTTCGGACAAGATGTGTCATTTATTATAACTCTAGATTTTTCTATGCGTCTCTAAATATTTGTCTGTCAGTTGTCAAAGAAGAACACAAAAACTGAGCAAATCATTCTCTCACTACCACAAAATATAGAAAAATTCAAGTAGTACATGCAAATTGTAGCTTTTCGATTGTATTTAGTTTATCAAAGTTCTTGCCTGGATGCTATATTCTGGGTATGGCACAAAAAATGCCCTAAGTTGTAACTCTTTTATTTAAAATCTGATTTTTATCAGACAGATACTATATAAAATGGTTCAATACTATGTTTGACTTTCCAACATAATCTTCAATCAATTCTTAAGGATTGTCAGCACATGTTCTTCAAGGTGCTTGGGATAGAATCTTATCTGTATTCATACTAAAATATTTTCCGGGCACTCTGTTAAATAAAATTTAGGTTAAACGCTAGTTTGCCATAGAAACTGAAATAAAATATTGCTCCTACGTTACTCTCACTAGAAGTTAATCGACATTCTAGAAATGCTTGATTATATCATAGCAAATGCCAATTTTTATAAGAAGTTGTCAATATTGAGCATTACTGTAACCAATTCGGGCAATAGTTTGGAGTAGACATATCGAAGAAGATGAAATAATTAATGAGTACAAACCATCAATCTCGTCAAAGCAATAAATATAGGAAATTTCTATTAGCCCATACCACATTTTCCAAATTCTAGTATTGTTGGTTAGTAAATCTTTAGTACAGAATAGTTTCATCAGATGTCCCGGCAAAGACCTGTTCTTTGTTGGTCCAAGAGCTGGACACACTGCATATTTTTTGATTTGTAAAAGTACATATATAAATATTGTTTTGGACTATTCTCAGAACAACAGTATGAAATCTTACAACCTATTAAATGGTCACAAATGACACTACATTCATACGCTAACAGTAAATAGGTGGATGTATCGGTATCATTTGATTGATCGACATAATGTAAACACAGGAGTACAAAGCTGCCGATATAGCAATTGACACTATAACAAACGCTACTATTGCTACCACTGTTAGTAGCTGGTTAGCGGTTAGCTTCACTGTAATACTACTTTTCATTTGAATTTAAGCCATAAAAATTCTTATTTTAAGAAAATGTTTGAATTTTTGATGGTTTGGTAATTTCCGAATAAAATACAATATAGAAATAACCATGTGACTTGGGTTTAATTTGGTTTAAATATTTTTAATAATGTATATATCAATATTATGTATGAATGTATTCTAGTATTAAATAAAAACGCCAAACAAAATTTATAACATTTAACAACTTGATATTGCGCACTAGAAGTGGAATAGAATTAGAATAGGTATATTTTTAAATTATTTTCTGACATAGCGTGGTAGACAATTTTCTGACAATTTTTCTATTATTATTAACTAGCGACGAAAATTGAGTTAATAAAGCAAAGTTAATATTAAGTTATTCTGACGGCGCTCAGTGTTTATTATTACTCTCGTCTCCACTACATTTCCCAATGTTTTGTTTTCAGAAGAATATTTCTTGTTCATTTGTTCTTTATATGTATAGATTACATCTGCTTTGCGTACACATTCTTCCCAAAAACCTTTCTATTGTAAGTATTTATCTATATTGAACACCAAAAGAAGAACTGACGAGCTACTGACTTTTTGTGTACCACAATGTTAAACATGAAACCGTTTTATTTTTAATTTTGTTTTAGATTCGTTTGGGTGTTCTTTAATTACACTGACGTGTTTATTAATTCGTGTGTGCTTTCGCTGCGGTCACTAGATATCTCTTAAAGCTTAGTGGAAACCGATTGTCGTCGTTAACAAGATAAATGCAATGCATAAGTTAAGCATTGCTGTATTGCTTTAAAGAAAATCATTTCGCCTGTTCACTACTTTATTAATTCCAAAGTGTTAATTATCTCTATACAGTATAACCAGTAAAATTACACTATAAAATATATACATATATCTGTCATAGTTATAGTGGAATGTAATTGGGGATTTCCTGAACTTTAAGGATAGTTTTTGAGTACTCGATTACTGATATGTGGAATATTTTTATTGATATCTTTCTGTTAAGTAATCATTTATTAGAGACAACGTTAATTGTTTTGGAAAAGTCATTAATACTTTTTATCTTTCACAATGGATAATCTTATGTACGATATATACTTGGAATTTATGTATATTAAACTAAAAAATATAGATAAAGTATAATACTTTCCCCGTATCGCGATATGCAGACTACTTATCTCCAAAATTCTGTTTAAAATTTTAGTGTAAAACTAAATACGCGTGTTATTTTGTGAATAAGTGAATTTCAGGAAAATAGGCACCAATAAATTAAATAAAATAATGGGTAGTAGCAGCCGTTGTTGTACATTTTGTAGGATCAAAGAAATATAGAAATACTGTTCATATCTTATTTTAAAATAATTTGTGCAATGTAACATATCATTCTTTTACAGAACCATATTTGTAGATACAGGTATATTGAAAATAAAGTTACTACGAATCTCTGTAAAATTTAGAATGAAAAGAGTGTTGAAAGAAGTTGTAGAACGATTTACATATAATCGCTATGTAAATCGTTCTACAACTTCCTTCAGGTGAGGTACCTACATACATATCTGCTTTGACCTATTTAACGGTTTTTCTTCAGGACAATTAGGTTCTATGTGCAATTTGTAAAAATTTTCTCTTCCCTACATATAGAATGAGCCAATAGCATCAAACTTTTTTGAGAATGGAGAAATAGGAATAGGAACATTTTGATGTTTAATGCAATGACACAAGTACATATAAGTCGGATAGTATACAATAACTATTAATATTGAATTAAATCAATTGCAGTAGCTACTAGTAAAGCTTTATTATTGACTGAAATAAATCAAGAAAAAGCGGTATAGAGCAGAAGTACATCATATTTAACAATTCAATTAATGCTGTCGTTTAAGATAATTTACAAGTTAATAACTATTCACTTCATTCGCATCTAATCATAGGATACACGATAAATGAAGTAGTAAAGCCTGGCGCACCTTCTGTATTAAAACCTTATAAACGGAATAACAATAGTTCTCTGAAGTAATAAATCTAGAATCGTCGGCCTTACGCATGTTATGACAAAAGGAATGACAAATGTTTCTTTTTGCGCGTCGAGCCGTATGAAATTCATGAATAAATCTCTAGGCATTTGATGGTGTCACTATCCTATTTCTAGATGTAAAAACTATTCGCTGTGTTTGAAATTAAGGTGGCTTGGATATCTCAAAACATTTTTTAACGTGACATCACCTGAAAATTGCAATGTTTTCTCAGACCTCGTAATTGATTATATCTAATTGAATGGTGATGAGCCTCGCCTATCTTGCTACATTTCAAGTTTATAGCATACTCTGTTACATACCTGTTATTTTTAAATGTAAACGTTTGTATAAAATATATTGCAAGGAATTTCCTGTTACAAATATGCAGATTTTCTAAAAAATTACTGCAAATTTACAACACATATAGAGAATAATAAATTATATTATGAAAGGAGTAACTTTAGTTATGCTGCAGGGGTCTGTATTTGTCTCATTCACGTTCGTTATATAAGAATGATGGAGGCCAATAGATTTAAATTAAAAATACGCTTTCTTTTAGGTATCCCTATAACCAAAAATCGGCTAGACTAATATCTGGTTATCTGGGGGGAACAAGTTTTAGGAAATTCTCTGCCGATAACACGGTCGCCAAAAGTGTTCCTTAAAAACTGTTTTACCGAATTGAAGATATGCGGAGGTGCACAATCCTGCATAAATATGATATTTTCAATGTCGTATTCTAGCAACAACGGTATTGCGTAATCACCGAAGCATATTCAAATAACGCTGGCCAGTTACCGGTACTGGGCTTGTTCTTCCATTCTCTGTTCAAAAAACTATGGGGCTATGATAAAACATGATGTAAAGCCGCCACCAAACAGGTATCTTTTAAATCTAAAGTTCTTGTTGAATATTCACTTAATTGTGGGGTATTTATTGGTCAAATTTGACAATTGTGCATTAACTCCAAAGTGTGCCTCATCAGTCCAAAAAACCTGTGAAGACAATGAGGATCACTTGAATTTCTGTTATTGTTTAAGACGAAATCATTTCTTGTGATTATATCAGCTTGTTTTAGTTCAAATAGAACCTGCATCTTATATGGATACATTATAAGTTGTCATATAGTTGTCGTACTTACTTCCAGACGTTTTCCTCTGAAGTAAAACTTCCGCAACTACTGTTATCAGTGATAACCAATTCATCCTGGCTACATTTAAAGGACAAACGACCTGTTCTAAATTGCACTAATAACTAGGGGTGCATACAGTCAGTTTTGATAAGATCCAGCTATAAAATTCGGACGATACGAAATACTATACAGGGTTTCCACGGCCGAGTGGAACATAGGGAGAATACATGAAATCGGTGAATATTATCTCCCTAATACCATGAACATTATCTCTATAACCACGAACATTTCTACAATCACAGTACAAAGAAAGTCGTTTTAATAAAGCCAGAAAATTTATTATTTTTAAATCTATTGCACGTGAATTCCTAATAAAGCTCCTAACATGTGAGATACTGCAAGCGCCCAATTTTGTGGCTTTATTAAAACATTTCCACAATCATAGTACAAGATTGTGGAAATGTTCATTGTTAGCCCAGGTATAATATGCCGCACTTAGATCGGGATGAAGTAGTATTAGGGAGATAATATTCACCCAAAACCGATTTGTATTCTTCCTATGTCCCACTCGGCGGTGAAAACGCTGCATAAAGTTGGATGTTCACCAAACTGATTCTCGATTTAATTGTCCCAAATTTGTAATTGCCTAGGAAGAATTGGTTTGGCGGATATTCGGTTTAAATAGTACATTTACAGATAGTTTATTCATGCGTCTGGTTTTGATAACTGCAAACTAAGAGAAATTGTCTATTCGATTACTAAATTAATTAATTCATAGTAAACATGAACTTTCTTTAATGACAACTGAACAACGATACATAAGAAATATAATAACCATAGAGAAAAATCACTGTTATCGTAAGTTATGTAAATGTAAATTTGAATAATAATAATAATAATAATAATAATAATAATAATAATAATAATAATAATAATAATAATAATAATAATCATTTAATGCCCAACAGAACAAAATATTCCAATTACAGGACATTTAAATACAGAAAGGGAAAACAATTAGTCGTGAGTTATAGTATGGTATGGCAACTTACATTCATTATTACAAAACAAAATTACAATACAGAATTAGAAAGATCTAGGAAGCACAGACAGTTAATTAATTAGAGGCAATCACCAAAATGCTCAATAAATGATTTATAACAAGTAGGGATTGAAGTGATTATTGACTTTGTTTTTAAAGGTGTACATACTGTTATGGTAAATATCTATATCGCCCGTTATGCTATTGTATTTGTCACACATCATATACACAGGTGACCTGACAAGTATATTGGTTCTAGGAAATGGCAGATAGAATGTTGCACAAGGACGGCGGTAGAATTGGGGTGCCGAAAAATTGATTCGATAAACCGATAGTTGCAAATTTCTAGATTCTTACAAGTTAATGTATTATACATACATAAAGGTAGCATGTTGCATACTAATGCAATATATGTATATATAACGAATATATTGCAAATCTTATTTGAATTTGAAGATTTTAACAATTTTATGTTGATACTAATATTCCATACAGCAAAAATATAACTATCACTTATGGTTAAACAGTTTATACATATGCATCATATAGATATATCAAAATCGGTAAGAAACAAAACCAGAAAAAAATCAGGTTCAATGATTTTTAAAACTGTGCTCCAGTTAACGGTAGCATTACTATCATCATAAAATTATTAATAGAATACAATTAAGATAACGTGACTGAAGTGAATGTTATTCTTTCTGAAAAGTTATTGTACGTGTCCTGTTAATATTTAATGTCTTTTTAATTAGTTAGCAGTTTATACATTTAGCAAAATATATTTCCTCATTCTTCGTGTATAGTAGAAAATAATAGGAGGTTTTGTATTTGTTGCTGTTCAAATTTTGAAGTTATAGTAATACGATATCATGATTTAAAAAAAAAACAGAGAGTTAATTCAAATATATAAAAATTTTCAAAAGTAAGTGGTATTTTGAAATCTTGATATTTTTATCAACCTTTGAGTAATTTAAAAATTAAAAATACCTTATTGTATAAACAGAAATGGGATTTATTAAAAATATTACATTTATTGCAAATGTAGAATGTGGCTGCCATTTTTTTCTTGAACAACCAGCAACCTCTCTTCAATACTATAAACCGAGGTACTAAGCATGTCATGCTGGCCAGTTACTCTAACTGGACTTCTTCTTCCACTCTCAGTCTGTTCAAAAAATAGTTGCTATGATAAAACATGTTGTAAAGCCACCACTAAATGGCCAATTTAAAATCTAAGGTCCTTGTTGAATATAGTCCTTGTTGTCCTTAGTTGTAGCTGGCCTATTTACATCCAGACATTTTCGTCTGAAGTAAAATTTCAACTACTGTTATCAGTGATAACCAAAGGTCTTCCTGATTTCTTTCTATCCATTAGAGTACAGCTGTCTCAAATGTTGCTATGAGGTTTTGAAAGGCACTCAAACCACATTGATCAGCTCTGTGCGACAATTTATGAAATCGTATTAAGCCTACCAGATTCATAATAGCATCGAGCAAGTTCAATGCGAGTTTGCAGAAACAAAACCATTTCTCTCTACAAATAAACCCTTTTCCAACACGAAGAAATGGGGTAATATGACACATGCAACGTTATAACACGCACTTGTTTGTAAACAAGTTTGTTGCTATGACC
Source organism: Popillia japonica (assembly GCA_004785975.1). Taxonomy (NCBI): domain Eukaryota; kingdom Metazoa; phylum Arthropoda; class Insecta; order Coleoptera; family Scarabaeidae; genus Popillia; species Popillia japonica. The sequence continues at coordinate 11,077 of SMLS01070772.1, read as the reverse complement.
ACCTAAATGCATTAAAGAAACCAGTTCTGCTTAACAACCTATATTTTATTTACAATGACTGAGGAATCTATCCACAGCATTTTTGGTGGAACCTTAAGGCTGCTTTACTAGTATTCTCAACTCAGTCAAGCTAGAATCAATGTCAGAAAATGTGTGTCAATCTATGATGATAGCTTATAAAAGAACATACTCTATGCAGATAAAACTAGACACCTATATAATCAGTCTTACAGTGCACGAAGGCTGTTAAGTAAGTCATACACATCTGATATTATATTTAGGTACACGCTGATTTGGGAATATTACACTCCGATATAATTTGTGTAAAAGAAAACAAAAAGAATATCTATTTACCGTCGTATTCACTTGACACTTGATAGTAAAACTTTACTCTCTACTTCTATTCTATTAACGAATTGAATGATAGTAAAATATCCTGTATATAAATTAAAATTAAATTCAAATCATTCCGAATGAATATGAACCGGATATAACAATGTTACAACGGAAATTATTGTGGCGTCCATTTAACACCATACGGACCGACAATGACTTGCACACTTCTACGCACTGCATTGTTACCATAGGGTTGAAAAGTATCATAAACAATGCTACTACTTCCCAAATTTCAATTTTCCCCCATTAGAATGGGCTAGCTTAATGTATATACGTGAAATGCCTTAATATTTAATTAGTTTCGTTTCATGAATTTTATATCGTGCGTGCGTATGCATTTTCAAATAACCGATTAGGTATAGATATCGTACTCAAAATAGAAGAAAGTTTTTTAAATTAATATCTGCTGTTTTGCTTTCTAACGAATATTTTGTCAAATATAAATCTTTGTGTGAGTATTATATTCTGCTTGATGATAATAATAATAATACTAATTTCTGTATTGCCCAATAGAGAAAATTGCATGTGCATAGTGGCGAAGTAAGCAAACATCGCTTAGAAGCCAGGCAAAACACCTTAAAGACTGGCAGAAAAGATGGGAGAGGGAAACAGTAAAGGCCTAGTGGACCAGACGTTTGATTGGAAATATTATTGAAGAGTGGATGAATTGTAGTCATCGAGAAGTCAACTACCACCTAAGGGAAGCCCGATGCTTCACAGGGAAAAACAGATTGATAGATAGATAGATAGATTTATTTCACTGTATATACCATTAGGATACAATACGTCATATACATACATAATACAGACAATAAACAATATACTTGTAAAAAGTAGATACACAAATAAAATCAGTAATAAAAATATATGTGTAAAATATTGCAGTTTATGATCTCTCCAACACTAACATGAATTCGTCCACTGAGTAAATACTATTGTCTATAAGTAGCGCTTTTATTTTGCTTTTAAATACTCTAAAATTACATTCTGATTTCAAGTATTTCGGGAGCCTGTTAAACAACCTGACACCCACTGCATCCGTAGTACTATTTGTTATATTTAATCTATTCTTAGAGAGCACATAATCATCCTTACCCCGTGTATTATAGCTGTGGTTGTCGCAATTTCTAATGTACGTATTTTTGTTATTGAAGATATAACATAGTGTATCCATTATGTAAATACCAGCTAAGGGCACGATCCAAAGTTGCCTAAAGATAGGACGACACGATCCTGCAGTACCTATGTTCGCGATACATCTTATAATTCGCTTCTGTGCAAAAAATACATCCTTCGCACACACTGAATTATCCCAAAATCTGACACCATATAGAAGGAGAGAATGAACCTCTGCATAGTAGAATGCCATAAGGTAATTAATGCTTAGTATGTTCCCTAAATTTCTGATTAAGTAACACGAACTGTGTAATTTCCTGCTTAAGTTACTGCAATGCTCCTTCCAATTAAAGTTTTCATCCAACAGAAGTCCAAGAAATCTAACCGAGGGTCGCTGTTGCAAAACCGAGGCACCCAAGGCTATATTCAGATTAGGTGACCTAGCTTGGAACGTGTGAAAAACAACAGAACATGTCTTACTAGCATTTAAACTTAATCCGTTGGCACAAAACCACCCACTAAGGTCAGCAATCACCGTCTCAATGTCGTGCTCCAGCTTAGAAAAGTCTGGAGAAGATACCAAAGCAGATGTATCATTTGCATACAAAAGAGGGAAGTATTAATAAAGGATACAATGTCGTTTATGAACAACAAAAACAGAATGGAACCAAGAATTGATCCCTGCGAAACGCCCAGTGTCACTGGTAGTAAGGAAGATGTAAAATTTTCGACACATCCGTTGACTGCTTTAAATCTAATCTTAACAAATTGAGCACGACCCGAGAGGTAAGACCGAAACCACGCCGCCACAACGCCTCTTATACCACAATCCTCTAGTTTATTTATTAATAATTCATGATTCACACAATCAAACGCGCGTGTCAAGTCGCAAAAAATACTAGCCACGCAGTTTCCTCTATCCAAAGCTTGTACGACGTCGCCAATAAAAGAGTGAATGGCTGTTATAGTGGAATAATTACTTCTGAAACCATGTTGTCTAGAAGTAAACACACTCTTGTGTTCCCAATGTACCTGTAATCTAGAAAGCATGGCATACTCAAATATTTTTGAAAAACCTGATGTTAAAGAAATTGGACGGTAGTTGGAAACATCAAAGCGAGAGTCTCTTTTATAAAGCGGACAAACTGTCCCGCTGCTCTTTGAATTCAACCGCTGTATTACCATCAGCATCTCCGATTCACTATAAGGAAACGCACACATACTACCTGAAATTGAATTTTTTTGTATGGAGAAAGCAGACCGCGAGGAACAGGTCAAATGTGAAGTAATTCTGTGCGGTTCGCTGATAAAGAAATTATTGAAGATATCTGCAACAACAGACGAGCCCTGAGTTTTAATACCATCGACCTCCAAAGATATATCAGAATGACTTTTGGCTTGAATTCGAAAGTTATTTATAACCGACAACGCAGTCCTCAATTTATTTTCGTAATTTAGAATCTTATTTCATAATGTAATTGTTTTGTCTGTGTGACTAGACTACTATGGTTACGTTTAGCCTCAGTATAACATTCCTTTAATATCGGATGCTGCAGTTTCAAATAGGACAAATCCCTTAGATTGTTGCTTGAGTTACGTACCTCCTCAGAAATCCACTCTTTATTGTTTGATTTACTGTTCCTCAGACTTACACGTCTCTCTGGAAAGTAAATATTAAAGTGGTATAGTAACACGTCATACATATAATTGAAGGCTTCGTTAAAATCGTCATAATCGTCAAAATTAGGCCAACTTTCTGATAACAGAGCCTCCTCAAAACATTTTACCGCCGATGCAGCATATGTTCGAGTAAGTGCCTTGGTTTTGTCCTGATCGACCGTAGCCATTACACCGCACCAGAAGGCTATGTAATCATGGTCCGACACCAGGCAAGGAAGTACTCGCCAACAGGCTCCCTAAAAAATAACAAGAATATTGTCAAGGACAGCGTCCCGACGAGTAGGTTGATCTATAATACTGATTATATTGAATGTGGATAGCAAAAGTGATAAAAGTGATAGTTGATATCTATTGTCATGTTTTTCAGCAGATTCAACTTTGTTCAAGACAGACAAACCTGACTTAGGTTCTCACTGCCCATGGTTGCTATAAACATTATGCAAAACGGTTTGGTAAAGATGGGTCAGACGAATGTATATATTGTAGAGACACGACTGAACACACAATTTTTGTGACATATGGAGGGATCACAGGGAAAGAACCTATAGATTGATCGGCCCACTGACACCGGATACAATAATAAATATCATGATAACCAGTAGGAAGAATTGGAGAGTAATAGACACCATGGTAACAGCTATCATGAAGCAAAAAGAGAACGAAAAGTTTGAAAGGCAGTCGAAAGCTCTGGAACAGACAGTGTTGATGTCTAGTGCCAACCCGAACCCATAATCACCTCGGGGAAAACTCGGCAAAAAAAAACAAGAAAAGACAACCCGAACACCAACTGAACTTATGCCATGAATGGCGGTTCCAGGTGGGGAAATGTGGGGCGGTAAAAAATAGAGAAAACTCCAATTATAGGGCAAACACAAAGTACTGTGCTAAATTAAAGAAAATGTCAGTAGCAACAACAATAAAGTACAAATTGTTATACGATCTACAACAAACTCAAACCTAAAATCCCTAAGACTACCTATACAACCGAGCATATATAATAATAATAATAATAATAATAATAATAATAATTCATGCCTTAGCATCCCCCAACAGCTTGCGCCAATTACAGGGGGCATCGGCTGGCCATGAGTTATTATTACGCCTGCGGCTGTAGACCGACTTAAGATATTATCTTTCCGCATTTGCCGTGGAATTTGGGAAACTACAGAAAACCAAATTCAGAAAGAGCGCACCGGATTCGAACCCGATATATGATATTATATCAAGATTACCTAATACAAAAAAGGATCATCGTCCAATACGTTATCATTTCTAGACATACATATGCACTAACGGCGCTTTGTATAAAATATTTGTTCTAGCTCTTATAGTTTCGAAAGTGTCCGAAGAGCTAGTACCGTCCTGTGCCACAACATTCACATTTCTTATCAACTTAACTAGAGACAATGCACAAGCTTCAATTCTCCGAGATTCTAGAGAGCAGAAATTGTGTCGTTCAAGCAGGCTGCTGTAATCTGTACTTCGATCTAGAAAAGTATTGTCAATCTTGAACGATAAAAATTTCAAGAATCGTTTTTGTACCCTCTCCAATATAATTTGTTGATAAGTATAATGAGGATACCACACTACGGACGCATATTCCAATTTCCTACGCACTAGAGCGCAATAAAACGTTCTTAATGCTGCTAGGTTTGTAAATGTCTTACAAGATCTTACCAAAAAACCATAAGATCTGCAGGCCGAATTCCTGATGGAAATAATGTGGTCAGCAAAAGTTAGACGGGAATCAAATAGCACGCCAAAGTCATTTACAAGCGCCTGTCTAGGCATAAGTGTTTCATTAGCCACGTACTCGGAGATGTACGGATTTTTTATCCTGGAATAGGTCATAACAAAGCACATCTGTAAGTTTAACTTAATTTGGTTCTCCGTGCACCAAGTACAACCAAGTTGATATTATTTTGAAGACGAATGCGGTCTCATATCGAAGTAATTTCTTGATATAATTTTTGACACATTATAAATCAAAACTAGAAAAAGGTCGTTTCTGTATATATTAAATAACAATGGGGCCAAGTTTGAGCCCTGTGGTACTCCAGAAATTATTTTGAATTAATTTGATATAAAGTCATTCTAATGGACATAGCAGAATCTGTTGTCGAAATAAGATTTCATCAAATCGGTTTCCTCCCTGGAAAAACCCATAGCACCAAGTTGTATATTATTAAACGATGATTCACTGTATCAAAAGCTTTGCTGATAACCGTCTAAATTACATTTACTTGTCGTCGTCTATCAAGACGATCACTAATATATTTGCAAGAGGAACAATTCTACCAAGATACGACATTGAAATACTAGTACGATAGCGGACTATTGGCGAGAATTGCTTTAATAAACTAATATAGCAACATCCGCAAAGTCTGGAATGAAGCTTTTGAACGCAGCAAAACCTCTACAGTACGGTTGAGTCAAAGCTGTGGTTAAGTCAAACTGGTGTTCAAATTAATTTAAGATTTTTCTTCTCTCACTTATGCTTAAAAGCATACGTTTCACACTGAATTTCTATTTATTTGCATTTTGTTTTTGTAAACCAGTTTAAATCAGCCTTAATAAACCCGTATTATTGTATGTATTGTGAAGAATTATTACATAAAGAAAAAAAACCATATGGCATGTTTCGATACAGCATACTAAAATCAAGAAAACTCCAACTCCGAACTCAATAGAATTCCACAAGATTGAAGCATGTATAGCCCTGTAATTGCTAACAAAAATAGTTGATCTGCATTAACAATAGTTTTAACATGATTTCAAGGACTGTGTGCTTGTCTAATATAAATAAATTCCGGTAACTCCAAATACCATAACTTTTAAATTAATTTCGGACACACGGTTTGACAACGCAGTATTCGTTTAGCGTAGTCAAAATTCATATCGCGAATTAATTCAAAAGTTGTTCTGGTGTTTCCAGTGATTGAAATTTATCTGGAATACTTCTAACGCAAATAAATTATGGAAGATAAAAGGTAACATATATAATTTTGTATAGTCTGGAAATGTTGCTGCTAACTCGATATTCGTCTCCGTAAATTTCAAACTACTCTCTAGAACACAATAAAATCTTGCTGTACCAAAAATAAGTCTGGATAGAATTTAAAATCGAAAATAGAATATTATTAACCATTCACCTGTACATCTAAAACTATTTTCAAAATATGACCCATTTACCAAACTTTTCTTTATAGCATTTTCTTCCTTAATACCAACTTCATGGCATTAATGCAACCGTTTGTCGAACAATGTATTGGCAGTTTAGTTTACAGTGTAGTTACAATGTAGTGTTTTATAGAGAAAAATATTAAGGACCATTGTTACTGCAGTGATGCAATGAAACAACCATTAAATAATATTAAGAATCCAGACAAGACGGCATTTCATATTCTTTGCCAAACAGTAGGATATATAGTAACTGAGAACTAATACGCTGAAATTTAAAAAAATACAGAAAATGCGGAAGACAAAATGTTTGGATTTAGTTTTTATTTACTAATCAACGGTACAATACAAATATTCGTCAGTGATAGCGCATTATATTTCAACTTTGAGATAATAAGTTGGCGCCTCTGTTATCAGATATCGATGCAAAATTTGTGTTAGCATGAAATAGAAGTTTCACGCAATAAAAACAAAACTGCAGTATATGAATGAAAACATAAAAGTAACAGCAACAAACAAAATAATATATTCCTTTTTTTATATAAAGACATTCTTATACCGTGTGAACGCCTGCGAGCGGTCGATAGCTAACCTGTGTACGCTATATTCTACTGTACAATTGTGTTGACAAAAGTAGCTTGCCGCGTTTTAGTTAAGCGGTACATTAGATTTCCTATCGAGCGGTACCATCTCCACGATGAGTCATAAGCGATAAGTCATCGTATGGCAGCGGAAAAATGGCCAACCATGTCGCATCAACTCGCCTCCATAGCTGCTCAACGTTAGCCGGGGAAGCCAGATAACATTAAAGTCTCTGACCGATCTTATCCCAGACATATTCGATCGGATTCAGATCCGGAGAGCGAGTTGGCCAAGGAAGCATTCGTATACGGTGTTCTTTCAGAAAGACCTATACTACACGCGCGACGTGCGGCTGAGCGTTGTCGCGCATGTATAGCAGACGTGGGCGCCGCCGAACATAAGGAAGCACAACGGGCCCGTAACACCTCATCTACGTATCAGCGACCCGTCATCGTTTGCTGTACACGCAGCAGACGTATACGTCCTCCGTATGTAACAGCATTCCATAGTGTAATGCCCTGTTGGCGGTGGATATGGCATGGTATGGTATGGAGTAGCGCACTGCTCGAGTAGACGCTCACCAGGTCGCCAACGAAGCAAAATTCGCACGTCACCGACGCCCGGAAAACAGAATGTGTCTCCACTCGGCAACCCACCGATTCTTTGACCCTCTGGTAGCGTGTGCGGCGGTGTCCGGGACTGAGTAGAAGCCGCTGTAACGCACGTCGTGCTCGCAGTCCACCCACTACCATATGCTCCCGTGCAGTTTGCGAAATGAGTACGACTTCCTTTTGGCCAGACGACTCCAAGTGCAAGGACGACGTCACAGCGCTGAGCAGAACGGCGCAATTCTCGGATGCTGTGGTAGCGCGGTGCCGTCACACTTGTGGCTGAAAACGAATACGTCGTACGTCAGTCCATTTACGCCGTGTCAGTTGCACAGCCGACAACGACCGCTCGAGATGGCGCGCTAACTCACGGAAGAATACACCCGCTATATGCATCCCCGCAATCATTCCTCTCTCAAACTAAGAACGACTGGTTTCTTCCACCTCCTTCAGTCTCCAACTTGACGGCATGTTGCACCTATCGGAGCCGCTCAGTAAAAAATACGAACCATAGTAAAAGTCGATACTCGCTGCATAGACTTGTCTATACTATTCCTATCCTATAGAGTCTATACGAAACCTTGCTGCTCCGCGAATTTTATGGATATATCTTCACGCGTTCAGATTATAGGAGGTGTACTTGTCAATTATTTCCAGCAGTGTACATATACTGTTTCGTGTAAATATATTTAAATCCGCTTTAATGGTCCTCGTCCTCTATCCCACCACAAACATCGCAATAAGTGTCCTGTCATTATAACGCAAAATAATAATATACTTTTTATTTGATCACTTAGCTATACTTGTTTATTAAATTTCCAGAGATGTAAAAAGTTAGAATAATTATTTTTCACTTATGCAATTATGCAAATAAACTAAAAATAAATTTACTACTACTAACTACTTCTCTCCTTTTCCGTATAACCGATATACATAGCTGCAATGGTATTCTTTAATGAATCACCTCGCACAAAATATAATCAATTCTGCTTCAGCATAATTTACAAATAAAATGACCTGTTGACAAGTAGAATGATGTTCTGAAGGGATTCCGGGAACAAACACTATAAGTACTATAGTATCATAAAGTAGGTAAGATGTCAAAAGTTAATTATGAAACTGAAATATAGGCAGAGAGAAATGCAAAACAGAAATGAAATGAAAATTTGTGTATTTACTCGTATAAATGCGAGAAACTTAGACACATGGTCGGGTTGACACTTTTACGTAATATTTACCTATTTTTTCACACAAAAAATATTGCCAATAAAAACTGTTTGTCTGGGCTCATTATTATTATTAATTAAGTTACTATTTTGTTTTAACATATTACTAATAAAAACAGCATATGAAAGCTCACGTAAACGTATTATACATAAATTATTTATTCTTTAATTGTTCTCTATAGCTCCAAGATTTTAACAACAAATAAATTATCCTAAATACATCTTTTATTTCACGTAAGAATAAATTGAAAATTTAGAGGTTTTCAAATTATGCTTTGTTACTGCACACATCTACTTACAGAAATCAGTGTTTCCAAAATTTAAGAAAATTTTGTAAATTTCGTATACACACGTGGTCAGCGAGTTTGAAAACCCTCCTTAGAGCAAAGAATTTTCACTAGGAGCATCTAAAGAACACTTTCCTTTTCCATTAATCAGATGAACCCTGGAAAACAGGGCTGTTCACTAACTTTTCTATAGGTGGATTTGTCATATACTCAAAAGCGAATCCTCTAAAACCTCTCTGGCATTATTTACTCAAAGGCGAACTATATACACACACGATACAATATCTGTATCCATCACTTTCAGCCACACTAACTTGGCCGACTGCTGACAATCCTATCTCATCCAATAACTATAGTTAATACAACTATGTGTAGAGAAAACATGTTAGGGGAATTTAGGAACGCTCACAGAGAATAATTCATTGGATACTTACTGATGCATTCCTTGTGCGGTGTGACCTTGAACATAGAATGCCCAAACATGACTCAGCAACCTGCGCAAAAGAGACCCGCTTTTGCATTAAAAAAAGTACAACTATAATCGTTGCTAATTAGCGTGGTATGGCTCTTTTCGTCTTGGAGCAGAGGTTGGCAGGTAGGTTTCATGGAACAGAAAACTTTATTGTGACATACAGCAAATCAGCTCTCACACGAGATTAATTCAGTACTCATTCTTTCGGACGGTTAAATTTATCTAGTCTTCTATTCTAATATAGACAGAATGCGGAAAGCTGATAGGGAGCAATATATGCTATAAATAGATCTTTTGTAAGGTCTATAGTGAAGCACTTCTTATTACTCCGCTACTAAACAGTTAGTAGCATTAGGAAACCGTGATACTTGCAGAGAAAAACAAGGTTTTTGATCAAAGCGGTACTATGTTATTCTTTTTCAAAGACTAAGACCGACGGCTGCAGTATAGATACCATTCAGAGAGCAGTCTACTGAAAATAATAATAAAATAATAGAAGAGATAATAGATCATTTTACTCGTCATTTATTTTAAAAATATATGAATAAATGTCTTTGAGTCCTTGAATTTTCTTTGACATATTCGGTATTTAGATTCCATAAAAAAAACAATGCTACCAGAATTGCTTCTTTCAACTTCCCATTACCTAGTTTATCGATGTTAGAACTGGCTGAAATAATTTTAACTCAAAGAACAAACAGAAAAGACAAATTCACTTCCCAGATTTTGCTATTACGAAAGAATAGCGGCTCTACTATTGTGTCTACCGTCTAATGTTTATCTCATAATTCTTGTATTCATATTTTTTGTGGGGCCTAAATTTGCATTATTGAAATCCTTAACTATCTTGAATGTTAGTTTTTGTTCATATATTTGGAACCGTTTCAAAGCATTCATGGTGGCCAAAATTTCTCATTCAATGCTTAGTATTAACATTCTTCTTCTAGTATCCTGTAGCTACAATAGAAAAGAAAACTAGTGAAACTTACTTTGATATGGTGTTTACATGCAGAACTAAAGCCAAAGCTGCTGATCGCTAATAAAATAAATAGGTAAAATAGTTTTAGAAATCAAAGCATTTTAAAAATTTTTGAGGGTTGAGGTAGAAGGGTTTAGAAACGCAAAAGTTATGAACAAACTTGTGAAAATGCTATTAGAGTGCAGTACAGCTCACAGTATTTGTTTGGTGTTACCGGCTATGTAGCGCAGCACCTAGCGCGCTCGCCTCAAAGTCTGGTAGTATCGGGTTCGGACCCCGATGCGTTCTTTCTGAATTTGATTTTCTGTAGTTTCTCAAATTCCACGGCAAATGCAGAAAAATAACATCTTAAGTCGGTGTACAGCCGCAGGCGTAATAATAACTCATGGCCAACCGATGCCCTCTGTAATTGGCGCAAGGTGTTGGGGGATGCTAAGGCATGGATTATTATGATTATTATTATTATTATTATTTTTATTATCCAGATAGTTTTTCCACTTGTTGGGTCAATGATAACACGCAATTCTAACAAAAGTCAAATTTATTCCAAA
>ML219030.1:0-17423 GCA_004785975.1 Popillia japonica | reverse complement strand
AAAAAAACTGTTCTGCATGTATGTATACAGCAATAGTGAGACCAATGATTACTTATGGAGCAGTGGCTTGGAGCAAGAAAACTAATCTGACTTGCGCGAGGACTAATCTCGGCAAAGTGCAAAGATTGGCAAGTGTATGCCTAACTGAGGTAATGGGAATCTGTCCCACAGTAGTTAGTGAAGTCATATTAAACCTTACTCCCCTCCACATGTTGATGGAGAGCATAGCCAAAACGACCACAAGTAGAATGATTATTGAAGGATTGGCTAAGCATAAGCTTCAGCCTCCTGAAGTCGAGGAAACCTGGGATATGTTCTGAGATCATTTGCCCAATTCAGCTCGGTGAAAAGATTTACCACCAAAGCTTAGTACCAAGAGCGAATCGGACAAAAACACCATCTCGAAACTCTACAGCAACGACATGAAATGGTACACTGGTAACTCCCAAACGGCAGAGGAAACTGGAATAGGGGTATGTGGACCTCAAACCAAATATTTCAAAAGTTTCGGGAGTAGCCTCCTTTCGGAAATACATGCGATTGAAAGATGTGTCCAGTTCAACATTGACAGCAGCTGCCAAAAGCAAAAGATTAGTCTGGCTACAATCAGGCCGCTTAATTCTAATATTATCAGCTCCAAGATAGTTTGGGAGTGTCCAGACAAACTAACCGAGCTGGCAAAAGTAATAAGGTAGCCCTACTGTGGGTTCCGGGACACACAGGAGTGAAAGGAAACCAGATAACTGTGAGCCACACTAAAACTGGGGACAAAATACCTTTTGTGGGGACAAAACATTTTTGCGGGATAAGTACCAATGTAATACTGGACGAGCCAAGCTAAAACTCTTCTGGAAACATATAACCAAAATAAATCCTCAGAATGTATTAAGCTCAGCGAAATCAAGATTCGTATATTGACAAGCATCCTTTCAGGCCATTCCAAACTGAACGGACACCTGAGTAGGCTTGGAATAACGAAGGATACCATATGCAGATTTTGTGGGGAAGAAGATAAAATCCATCTACTATCAAACTGCTCTACACTGTGCTACTCAAGGTTTTTGCACCTAGGAGCACATGAGGCTGAATTACTTAATCTAGAAGCTTCCGACATCTTGCACTTTCTGAAAGGAACTGGATTAATTGGGAAACTGTAAACACAGCAAAAATAGGGTACACAACAGATCTTTTAGGTCACATTGTATCATCACTCTAACACCACATACATACAAACAAATAAATTAGAGTCTAGACTACAAAGGCTATAAATAGTGTTATATAGGTTAAACTAAGCTATAACAAAATGACTTTGTAATCATCAATGCACAGTATTACATAATATAACCGCGGAAACTGCCCTGTCTAAGCATTCTAAAGAAAAACGACATAACTGAAGATTAAAAAAATAATTATAAAAAATCATGAATACAAAAATATTTTATGTCGTTCACGAGATTGTAGGCATAATTTTATACATCAAACAATTTTTTTGTCTTTAAATAGTATGGTTTATAGGCATGGCAAGTTTTTAAATTTATTGTACAAATTATATGTCAATTGCTGCCACTTTCGAAGTATTCCTAAGACAACCTAATTTATTTAGGCGCTGGAATAAATCCATTTTTATCCAAATGTATTTCAATTAAAAATATATCTGAAAATAAAAGCTTACGTATACGTATAGGCCATAAAAATGTATAGAAAATATTGTACAAATAGTAGAGGTCTCGAAGTACACAAAGAAATGTTTGAATGATGACTTTGCTCAAGGAAAGCAAATGTTACAAACAAATATTAATACCTCTATAATATACCCTAGAGCTAAGTTGATGGATGTAGCGGCGCTGTAGTGCGTCTCGCTAGAATGAGCTAAACTGAGTTAGGAAGCAGTAGGGCAATATACCTTACGGCCAGGTAATACTGTAAGTCTATAAGACGCATTTATTTACACACAAATACACAGAAAAAGCTACAGACTTAGTCTGGTAGGCAGTACAGCTAGAAAACAATGGCAGCTGCACAGACTACAGTATTAAAAAGCCCACGTAAAAACAACTTGTAAATGAATTAATTCAGAATTTGTGAAAAATATCATTCTACATACATCATCAACCTTTGGAAGAGTTTTGTGGATGCGTTATTTTTTATCCATTAGTACATACATGTAATTTATTTTTAGGGGCCAAGTGGCATCGCCAAAGAAAACTACTAACTCCTGCATTTCATTTTAAAATATTGGAATCATTCATGCCGATATTCTTTGAGAAGAGTAAATTACTGGTAAAACTTCTGGACAAAGAAGCTGATGGAAAGACCACTTTTAACATTTTCCCGTACATTACTCATTGCACATTAGATATTATAACCGGTAATGTAATAATTTTTTAATTACGTACTATTTCAAAAAAACGCCTGCATTGTTTCTAGAAACCGCAATGGGAATACAAATAAATGCAATGTCAACCAAAAACAATAGCTATGTAGATGCTTTATACGGGGCATGTGGTGAAATATCTAACAGAATGGCCACGGGATGGTTACGCTCTGACTTCATATTCTATAATACCAGTTATGGAAAAAGATTTTTGCAATACCTATCGACTTTACATGGCACAACCAACAGAGTGGTAAACGAGAGAAAAGATCTACGCAAGAAGCAAAATTCGAATAATGAACAGATAGAAGACGAATTTGGTAGGAGGAAACAGAAAGCTTTTCTGGATATATTGATAGATGTGTCAGAAGATGGTACAGTACTGACTAATGAACAAATCAGAGAGGAAGTCGATACGTTCATGTTTGAAGTAAGCGTCAGTTTTATAATTTCATGACATAATATATTTCGTGATTTTTCCAGGGCCACGATACCACAACAGCGTCAATTTCTTGGACCCTTTTCTTGTTGGGACTACACCACGATGTTCAGGTAAAATGGTTATTTATCTCTCAACAAACATTTCCTACAGTACTTAATCGTAATGATAACATTTCAGGAACAAGTATATCAAGAAATTAACGATGTTTTACAGAATGATAAACCTTTAGAGTTCAATAACTTAAGCGATCTGAAATATTTAGAAAGGGTGCTCAAAGAATCTTTAAGAATGTATCCCAGTGTACCAACTATTAGCAGAACAACTTCTGCTGACATAAGAATAGGTTAGTTACCATACACTCTGTTAAATTCAAAATATCTCGTTTTAATAAAATGATGTCATTTCTTTAGATGATTACATTATTCCAAAGGGAAGCTCAGTGGCTATGCATATCTTTGACTTTCACAGAAATCCAAAATACTTTCCGCAGCCTACAAAATTTGATCCAGATAGATTTCTACCAGAAAATTCCAAAGACCGTCATCCATATGCTTTTATACCATTTAGCGCTGGACCGAGGAACTGTATAGGTGATAACCTTATTTTTGATGACCTTCCATTAAGATAGTCATGTGTCTGTTTGATTTTCCGTTTGCAGGACAAAAGTTCGCGTTAATGGAGGAGAAGATTATCTTATCATACATACTAAAAAACTACAAAGTTACATCGACACAAACGGTAGATAATGTAAACCCAGTCGTTGAGCTAATTCTAAGACCTCACGAAGGATTGTTTGTAACCTTAGAAAAAAGAAAATGACATGTATAGTTATAATATTTTTTTGTTTGAATCTAATTAAAAAATGTAATCATATAAACTATACACTCTAGTAAAATTTTGAATACACATACTTTGTAATCACTGTGTGCACTGTAATATCTAATAATTGTTGGAAAAACATATTAGGGAAACCTCACTACTACAGAGGCCACTACACCCTAAGCAACATGCATACCAATCAGGAAAATCATGTGATAGTGCTCTACACCAACTTGTATTGTGAGTAGAAGCATCTCTCAACAATTAGGAGATCGCCACTAGAATTCCTAGACATAGAGGAAGCATTGGATAATACTTCCTTAAAATCAATGATAAGAGCCGCCAACAATCGTGATGTAAAAGACACTACCTGCAAGTTGATCAATGCCATGCTGGAAGGACGACTCATTGAAACATCGTTAGCAGGTGAAGCAATGCAGGTGTCGGTACGGAGAAGATTCCCGTTCTGTCACCCTTACTATGAGACCTTGTAATCGATGAACTGCTTGTATCCTTAAACGATGAAGGGTACTATACGCAGGGGTATGCAGATGATATTGCAATACTCATACTGGGGAAAAATGCGAGCACTATTGCAGAACTAATGCAAAGAGCTCTGAGAACCACAGAAGGGTGGTGTAGGCAGGAAAACCTAACAGTTCACCCCGCGAAAGTTACACTGGTACCCTTTACAAGAAGAAGGAAGTTAGATTGCATAAATCAATCAACACTTCTTAACGAAACAGTACAATTCACTCGAGAGACAAAATTTTTAGGATTGGTCCTTGAGTCGAAGTTAGCTTGGAATCAGCATCTTGAACAGCTCATAGATGCAATAGAGATATGTACCCAAAGGGCACTGGAAAAACAACCAAGGGGCCAGCTAATTCATATCCTATCGGATAGTCAGGCGGCTCTAAAAACTCTAGCAGCCTATCAGATAACCTCAAAGCTAGCTTGGGACTGCCTGAAAACCCTAAAAACTCTGGCAAAACACAACAAAGTCACTTTGCTGTGGGTGCGAGGGTAAAAGGGTACACCAGGCAATGAAGTCACAAACGAACTCGCAAGAAGAGGCTCTGCAACTGAATTCACTGGACCAAAACCGGGTCTGGCAATAACTAAGAGTGCAATACGTGGCGCAGTAACTGCGTGGATTACAAAAGCACACCAGCTACTCTGGAACAACGTTGAAAGGCAGTTACACGGCAAATGGATAATGAAGCCGCCATCCCAGCAGTTAGCAGCGGATGTGCTAGCTCTTAACCGAGCTTAGAACAGTGACGAGCCTGTTAAGGACACGGCTGTCTAAAGGAATATCTGCATAGAATTGAAACCTTTAAAGATGAACCTATCTGGATTATGCAATGAGGAGGAGAAAACAGCCTACCACATTGTATTTGAATGTGCTGCATTAGTAGAACGGAGACAGTAATCTTTGGAACAAACTAACCAACCAACCGGTCTACCGGAAAGAGATTTACCATACAGGCTACTAAACCTAGTAAATGGGACAAACCTATTTACATAAAGAAACTCACTAGGTACGGAATAATACAATCGGCCAGGATGATGTAAAAATCTGATCCGTACCCAGTGTGCAAATCAAATCTAATCAATATCAAGTGGTGCTACATGTTATTAACACGGTGTTTATGGCTCTTAATTTATACATATCTACCTACATATAATAATCCCCTTATTATTTGATTTAGTACAACAGTGTATTACACATTTATATTCCAAATTTAGTTTTCCCAAAATTTTGTTAGAGAAATAATTTTCTTCTTTTATTTAGGAATGAGGAGTTTATTATTAACTGCATATCTGTCGGTACCAAAAACACAACTACTTTGATAATTTAATCTAATTTATACCATCAAAGATAGCAGCGGTGCGATTTTAAATTGGATCAGCCTGTATACATATATCCGGATTCCAACCCGGTAGTTCTGGACTAATTCTAAGAAGAAAGTGTGATTACCCCACTAGCCTAGCGAAAGTATACACATGTTTGTGGACTGTATAGATACAGTCCACAAACATCTCGCACCCTATAGCACATTTAGTGAAATATTATTATCATTTATATACCCGTGTCAAAATGTAATGTAATCACATCTTGCAAATATTGTTGTAATAGTATTAAAAGATTGAACAGCAGTCCTTTATGCTATCTAGTGGAAATACAAACTTGTATTCATGAATTGGATTCCTAAAGGGCCAATAGTGCGTGTTCCACTTACCGCGAAACATAAAAGTCGTCGTAGAATATGAGCAGCGTAGAGTAACGGTTCGGATATAACTGAGATCGAGTTTGATTTAGTGACAAGTCAAGGTTCAGCCTGCATTTTGATAATATAATGTGACGTAGCTAATTGTATTTTCTTCATAATGGCTCACTTACTTACCAAAGATATTTGGATACGTTACTGATACCCTTCATTCTCCAATATGCAGAGGACGTGGGAGCGTAATTTATTTATATGGATAATCATGCTCATCGACATTAAGCAAACATAGCTAGGAGTTGGTTCGAATAGGTAGGAAGGATGCTTACATTATTAATGTTAGATTTAAGAGCGCAGTTACTCCGCCCTTATTTAATACTGCTATTTTTAAACGGCCTTTTTCTTATAACGTCGCTATTGTTCAGAATTCTATTTCTATAAACCTCAGATCTTTGTCCTTTACTATGTTCAAGAATAACTACAAAGAACATCTTTTTCTTGGATTAAAATAATTTCCTTGTGGGGTTGCTGTATCTTGTCATGCTGACAATGTACTTGCATATATAAATAAGGTTTCTAAGTATTCTTATAATTAAAATGCTATTTACGTCAATGTTTACACATAACTTAAATGACAATAATAAATAATCCTTAATTGTTTTGTATAGTGCAGTTCGAGGATTAGAAGCGAAAAACGTACAGCAATATTAAACTTACGCTAATCATTGTTTTAAGTTATACAGTTTACAAACTTCGTGTTTGGAGTATGAAACTTCGTGTTTGGAGTATGAGAGCGATATTTAGTTCAAAAATTAACTGTTTGAAAGAAAAAACGGAAGATGTGCAGATAGCGATTACGATAGGTGAGAAACCTGTAATTTTGCGTAATTGACACAGGCACCAGATGCATTTGGATCACTTATCAGGTTTCCATAAGCGGGGGCCTTTAACCCGATAGACTGGTATACCGATGTATACATAAGTTGAGCAAGTCATTCCAACTCACATTCGATAAAAATGCGTATACATATACTCGTACACCTTAGCGTTAATAGCACACCAATATTAAACTTACGTTCATCATAGCTTTTATACACGTTATAACATATAGGAAGTGATAAAAGTGTTGTCAGGTGTACCTTTGTTGCTCGACTTATTATTAAGTATATAGAAAAAGTTTTGTATTAAAGTGCGGAACGGTACAATTTAATTACCGTTATAAACTGTGAGGTTTCTCTTGTGGCCTTGAATCTGTACGCGTATGGTGTATATAGTGCATCTGTAGATTTTTTCCATAACTTGATTGCAACAACATGGTTATTGTCACTATACTACTAGTGAGTGTACTGTTTATTCTCACCTGGATTATTTTTGTGAAGAATGAGACAAAACGTGTTCTACTGAATAAACTTCCTGGTAATCGAAGCTATCCTTTAGTTGGCTCAATATTCCCTCTGATATTTATGACAAAACCAGGTAAATAGTTGTATGTTACATACATTTAGTCAAATATTTCTAGATTTTCTTTTTAATTTTAATTATTGTCGTGTTTGTGAATTAATCGAGACTATACAGGTAAACTTATGTCTTCTTTAGAGTGCACATTATTTTATAAGCAATGTATTTTCTTATCGCAAAAAATTCAACAGAGCTAAAAAATCTATTCGCAATCAGTAATAATGTTTCAATAGCATAGAAAACATTAAAATTGTTTAAATTTCGGTATTAGAAATAAGCTAAGCACACATACACTGGGGATAGTTGTAGAGTAAGTCTGTAGTGCGATTACATAATATCAATCTTGTAAAACAGAGAATAAAAATGGTCGGATGGGCATTCGTTGGTTAGAGATACATGTAAGTCGTTGACGGTTGTAGGTAACACATAAACTACTTTCAACAAAGTGTGCCTCCACTCGGCAACTGAGCGATGCCTTGCGTTGACCCACTTGTAGCGTGTGTGGCGGTGTCCGGGAGTGAGTGAAAGCAGCTGCAACGTAGTCCACCCTCTACCAAACGCCCCCGTACAGTTCGCTTACTAAGTGCGCCTTCTCTTCCTGCTGGCAAAATGGCTCCAAGTTGCGTTCAGGACGAAGTACGCGACATTACAGAAGGGCGCGGTCTTCACGCGGGGCCGTTCCACTCGCGGCTGAAGGCGCGTACGCCCTACCTCGGTCCATTCTCGCCATGCCTCTTGCACAGCCGCTAACGATCACTCGAGACGGCGCGCGATCTCATGGAAGGATACCCCCACCATGTCCATCCCCACAAACATTCCTCGCTCAAACTCGCGATCAATCCGCCATTATGCAGCAAATATAACTGCATATTGAACCTTCACACCGTATTAAGAAAGGCTGGTTTCTTCCACCCCATTCGCTCTCCATGGCGACGGCATTTTCCACCTATCGGAGCCGCTCAGTAAAAAATGCGGCAAAAGTTAAAACTCGCAACACAGATTCGTCTATATAAAACTTTGATGCTCTGCAAATTTTATGGAGGTATCTCTTCGCGTTCAGATTATACAAGGTGTCCTCGTCAATTATTTGCAGTAGTGTATATGTATTTTCGTTGCTTGATAATCCTATTTTGATCAAAAAGCAACCAATTGAAACTTGTAATATGGACTTCTAGTAGTTCGTATCTTTAAACCTTGAACTATTTTATCTACAGTTACAAAAGAGTAAACAGCCTGATACTCACAAAGGAAGATTGCTCCCATAGATTTTGATCTTTAAGGACATAAGGTATCACCAGATTGGAGTACAGAATATGTGGGCTGCTGCTCGGATACCACGTGTACTAACTGCTAGAGGCCAAAAACCTATCGGAGCACTTATACAACTAACGCCAAACATCAGCGGTCCCAACTTCATGATGGAACCAAACGCTGACTAGGAAACTCACCAGAATCCAGCGTCTAATAAATGTAAGAATTGCCTACCCCTATGGAACAATTTCCGTGGAAGGGATAAGAGTAATTGCAGGGACACCACCAATAAAACTACTCATACAGGAACGGGAAGAAAGATTTGGAGGAATTTATAAAGCCGATATCTAGAGCAGTTATACGAAAGATGACGGCAGAAATGGCTGAAACAAAAATATGCAGGATGGACAAGAAGGTTGATTCTCGATATAAGACCGTGGCTGATGAGTTCTCACGGAGAGGTTAATTACTTCCTGAGTCAAAAACTGTCCGGCCATGGATGTTTCGAAAAGTATGTGTGTAACAGGAAAAAACAGACACTATAAACGAAAGGTTTAAGCCTATTATGATGATAATGATTATGACATTGTCGTTCTTAACTGTTCTCCTAAATTAGGTGAATTTAATTAATTACTTATATTATTTTTTTAAGTTTAATCTCCCGCAATATTTACTTAAAAGCTATACAAGCAATATTCAAGCAGTGACGTTGCTAAAATAAGCGAATTATTAATGAATTAAAGATAACGAGACATATATATAACCGGATCTTTAATAAGTTCTTGCCCCTGCTTTTTTTTAATTTCAGTTTTAATGAAGGAATGAGATTATTAATGCTTAGACAAAGCAGCATCCGCGGTTATGTTATGCGTTACAGTGTATTGATGATTGTACAGTCGTTTTTTTTAATACTGTCTACTTTGCCCTACGTAACATTTGTTACAGTCTTTGCATTCTAATTTATATACGACATTACTTTGATTACCTGTTTTAATCTTCGTTCTTAAATTTGTAAATAACTGTCTGTTTTTAAATTCGTATTTAATTTTGTCACTTAAATCGTTGATATATTATATAATTTGAACTTTATTCGAATTGGAGTGTTGTAATTGACCTATAAAAGTGGAAAAAATATCAGGAATATAAGATAATGTAATATATGAAATAAATGTTCAAGAAGTTGAAAAAGTTGGACCTGGCAATAATTCTTCAGAATATTATGAAAAAATCACAATACAAATATTTTACATACATATTGCGCATTTTTACTAAACAAAATCTTATAAGTGAGTGTTTCAACAATTCTCTTCCTTACTTATGATTCTGAAAATTACGATCTGCACACACATTCTGTTAAACAGTTCACTTAATTTATTTCCGTAGTATCTCCAACAGTATAGTATTGAACGCTCCTGTGGATAATTATGTTTACATTGGTCGCAAACTTACAGAAGGTATCCAAATATTCAATTTTGGAAAATACACAGCTCTAACTATAAAAAGAGAGCCGAATATCAAACTAGTTTCAACATACAGTATCACTCGGTTATAACGTACTCGGTTATAGCGTACTTTCGCTTATAGCGTACTTACCTTCACGGTTCCGGCTAGGTTCCATTATGTTTAATGATATACTTTTCTTATATAACGTACTTACTTATAATCTGCGTAGCAGTCATATGCTTAACTCGTTTATAACGTACTAACTTCTCCGAGTGATGAAATATGCTACGAGAATTTCCTGCGTTTTGTGAAATCACAGTTCGCAGCCGAAGCTTTAAGCGGAACATTAAATTACTATGATGTCCGCCGAAAATAACAATAAACTGCACCGCGAGGCTTTAACTGTTCAAGAAATAGTGGACATTATTAAAGCCGTGGAAGTTGGTTCATAACAGTCTAAAATTTGTAGAAAAAATATTTGAAAGAAACTATTATTTCTAGTTTTAAAAAATTAAAAAAAAAGCTATCAGCTTACAGCTTATTATAGAGAAACTTAAAACCCCATTCGAGAGGACGTTGATAAGAGCTTCGATGCAGTGGTTTGCACATCAACGAAGTGCTAATACCATATTACAACATACTTTACTTGAGTAATCAGTTTTATTTATTTATACTTATTATAACGTACTTCTGATAAAACGTACCAAAATCTTGAGTCCCACCTAACATGACCGCGGAAACTGCTTTGTCTAAGCATTCTAAAGAATTACGACATAACTTTGATTTTGAAAATGTTAGGATTTTAAAAAAAGAAAATAGTTATAAAAAAAATATATGAAATGATATACATTAAAAACGAAAATAACGCGGTCAATTTTAGAACAGATATAGAAAATTTAAGTATTATTTATAATAATTTAATCACCTAATCACGCCTGAATTTTATAAGATTAAGCTCTTGACTAGGTTTTTTTGCCATGTTTTTCCCTAGTCCTTGAACAAAATTGTTAGAGCTTGACAAAAAATACATTGGTATAAGAGGCATAATTATTATGATTATAAATTTACATTTGAAAATATCTTAAATTGTCCACTACATAGTAAACATAATCCTATATGTATATCACTGAATTTCTTCGTCTGTAGATAGTTTTGTTGATAGGCATGGCTATTTATTTATTTATAATTTGACACGAAATAAATGTCTTCAAATGTATTCAACTGACGAAGTTGTAACGAAAACCAGATTATATTGTAAAGGTTTTGGAATAAATTTGATCTTTGTTCGAATTGGAGTGTTATAATTGACCCAAAAAAATGGAAAAACTATCAGGAAAATAAGGTAAATTAAAAAAGGTCATAAAAATACATATACTGGATCTATTTAAAAAAATCTAAAAAATGGTCTAATTTGATATAAGTAAGAAGAATAGTTCATTTCAAAGTCAAAAGGAACTACTACATACTTAGGTATGTTACAGCTATCGGCAGCAATGTTGGCGCGAAGTGAAGATGCGCCCTTAACCATTTTCGAAAGGGATACGCCTTCTCGACGCTAGTGGGCGCTCATAAAGTAATACATGTCCAAACGCGCGAGGTAATTTTATTCTCGCCACTGTTTTTATACAATTTGATGATCAGCCAATTGCAAATTTGCTCTCCCTACTTACTGCGCGATCCTAATCACTACTTCCGCCAAGACTCGTACTGGTTACTATACAGATTCAGCAAATAAAACTAGATATTAAGCTTGAAATACACACACATAAACATGTATATGCGTATGTATGTATGTGAGAGGTTTGATACTATACTGTGACTAAACTGAGCGACAACGAATCTATCCCCACTTATACACGTATATGTAAATATGCGTGCGCTATAATGTGTAATACGGTTGTCGTATATTAAATTTAACTTCTGTCAATCGGTATATACAGGTCGACCAAAATCTCGTGGCAGTTGCGCTTGAGTCAGAGAGGTTGGGTAAAAAGTATGACGTTGCAGTACTCAGCTGTGATTGGTGTCAGATCGACTATGTAGGTAACCGATTGTCCGCTAGCGAGAGCATGCCTCCGCCCATATGTGCAGAACACGTCATCACTGCCACGGCATTTTGGTCGACCTGTACATATGTATGTTATAGTTGTTGATATTCCCGTTTGTTTATCGGGTTACCCAACATGACATTTAACAAGACGCAAACGTATGGTCTGCTACTAAGTGATAAGCGTATTTGATTAGAATCCATATCTTTCTCGCGTGTAAAGTACTCCATATCATTAATACAACTATTTATTATATAATGTGCATCACAATTTAGAACTATTCCACAGAACATGTATCGTTTATTCCACCTTGGTTAGCAGTTTGTGTAAATATGGATGCTCTCACCTGTCTTCTCCTTGCTGCATTTTCTATTTTTGTATGGTTTGTTTTTACAAAAAATGAAAGAGAACGAAGTTTGGTGAATAAACTTCCGGGTCCCAAAAGTTTCCCATTTGTTGGTACAATATTATCCGGTTTGTTTATGTCCAAATCAGGTAAGCGATAAAAAAGTTTTATTAAGTATTTGCTGGTCTTAAATAATATTTCCTCGACTTGGTATTCTCCACCGTTAAAAAAAAATTATCATATTGAACAAATTCTAAGTGGTGCATTTATATTTATATGCTTCTTAATATGAGTTCTACTAGTGTAATATTAGGTAGATCCGGAGCAAAGAAACGATACAAATAAAAATAAACACCATATATAAATAATAACACAGTTTTACGCAAGACAAGAAAAACAATTCAGTTTTTTGTTTTAGAGAGATTTGCTCATATACGGGGTTTAACTAAAATATATGGGCCCTTGTATCGATCATGGGTTGGACCATTTCCTGTGGTAAACTTGACGGACCCTCATTACATAGAAGTAAGTAGGCTAGAATAAGTAATAAGCATACAGTTCCATCAACGCCACTTGAGGCATTTTCTAAAATAATTTTCGAAATTGGGTTGACAAATTTTAAATACACAACAATCAGCAGTTTTATTTTTTATTCTATAGCTGATCCTAAATAATACCACACACCTTGGCAAAGGATTTGTATACACATTTGTACTACCATGGCTGGGTGAAGGTTTACTAACAAGTACAGGTAAATAATTATTTTAGTCGTTTAAGACAACTAAGTTTAATGAGGTATGTATAATTCGTAGGAGAGAAGTGGCATCGACGGAGGAAACTAATAACTCCAACGTTTCATTTTAACATCTTAGAGACATTCATGGATAGCTTCGTTGAAAAAAGTAAACTATTAGTAGAATTATTGAGAAAGGAAGCAAATGGGAAAACTACGTTCAATATTTTTCCATATATCACGAACTGTACTTTAGATATAATAGCAGGTAATTATAATACTACTGGTGTAAAGTTTAATTTAATGATTCATTCATTTGTGTTGTACGTTTAGAAACTGCGATGGGAATACAAGTAGCTGCTATGTCGGAAAAAGACAACCGTTACGTGGAAGCAGTACTTGGACTCTGTGGTGAAGTATCAAATAGATTGGCAAAACCGTGGTTAGGATATGATCCTATATATTATAATAGTAGCCATGGGAAGAAATATTTAGAGTATTTATCTGTTTTACATAATACGACGCGTAAGATAATTCATGAACGAAGCAAGTTACGTCAGCAGCAAACTTCAGAAGAAGAAAACGCAATTGAAGATGATTACGGTAGAAAGAAACGTCGAGCATTTTTGGATCTCTTGCTGGATGTATCGAAAGACGGTAAAGTACTGACTATGGAAGAAATGCGGGAGGAGGTGGATACATTTATGTTCGCAGTTAGCATACATTGTCGTAATTAATGTGATTTATTAAATTAACGTTTGATTTCATATTATAGGGTCATGACACTACAACGTCTTCAATTAGTTGGACCCTCTTTATGCTAGGCCTGCATCACGATATTCAGGTTTTCTTTAAATACTTTTATGGCATTTACGATAAAAAATAAATACGGGATTTCAGGAGAAAGTGTACCAGGAAATAATTCAGGTTTGCCATGTGGATACACCGTTGCAATTCACGGATTTAAGTGAATTAAAATATCTAGAGCGAGTATTGAAGGAGTCTTTGAGGTTGTATCCCAGTGTTCCTACTATTGCAAGAATGACATCTGAAGACATGAAAATTGGTTGGTTGTACAATACTCCATCGCTACTAGTATGAATACATAATATCTTTTTATTATTGTAGACCAATATCTTATTCCAAAAGGAGTCACTATTGCTTTGCATATCTATGATGTTCATAGGAATCCTAAATATTACCCAAATCCAGAAAAATTCGATCCAGATAGATTTTTACCGGAAAATTTGAAAGATCGCCATCCGTACGCATATATTCCATTTAGCGCCGGTCCAAGGAATTGTATAGGTAAAAAATAAATTCTTGTTTATATGTAAAATATGCATTTAAAACCTACTTTGGCTATTCTAGGACAAAAATTTGCGTTAGCTGAGGAAAAGGTTGTATTATCCTACATACTTAGGAATTTTAAGGTTACATCAACACAAACAATTGACAATGTTAATCCTGTTCAAGATATTGTTCTCAGGCCTTCCGAAGGCTTGTTTGTTATTTTGGAAGAGAGGAGCAAATAACGGCCAGTTTAGAAGAATGAAAAATACTATTTAACGAATGCAGTATTAACTACATTTTTATGTATGTTTCAATACTGAATTATACGTGATTTTATTTATAAATGATAAATTAATAAACTAATCTGAAAAATAATTTCTCTAATTCATCGAATGATTGGCCAGCTTACAACTTTCACCTAAATCCAATAAATATGTTTGAAACATGCTGAAACTACTGAAATCGTATTGAAGAATGCAAATGATTCACTTATTACTGCTGAGATGTTATATATTTCTCAAGCAATATTTAGACCATTATTCAAAACATGTAGGTACCAAGGAGTTCATGCTGTAATGAAGACAAGAAGAGGTAATAAGTATTATTGATATCTCTACAATCTAACAAAGCGACTATATCTGAAATGTTCTCTTCTTGTAAATTATAATTAAATGCTGTTGAAATTGCAAATTGCTTAAAATCGTAATGTAGTGATAATTGCCTATACTGGTGTGTATATACACATCTCTTAGAGTACACGGGTTAATTATACTTCAGTAAGTAAAATATTTGTTTCAAGACCGAAAATTCTAACTCATTTTTCTCAAATCATACATACATGTAGACATACATAATTGTGGGAATTCCTATTTGTCATATTCAAAAAAGGGTCTAGTTTTAGAAACAGGAGCAACTAGAAGTGAGTACCACATGACCTCAAATTTTAAGATAGCTATATTGCTCAGTTAGTAGTATAGTACAGTTATTTCATATCACGTTTGTGAGATGTAGTTTTATAATTATAACATACAAACAAAAGAAATGATTTTGCCCAAAACCCCTAAAAATAAATACTAATATTATACATCCTTATACAGTAACACATGCACAGAACGATATTTCAATATGTTTTTAATTATTTACCACGTGCATATTTATTGGAGCAGATAGATTAACAAATTTATTGCGAATGACTGTCATCTGAACAAAAATGTTTTTATTGTGTTTTCAGATAATACTCCTAACACTACTAATAATAGTACCCTAGCTTGTGCTTTGCCAAAAGTAAATTGCTAAATGCACGTTTGTAAAGATTACAGGTAAGATTCATCTTGTGCCTGTATAGGACTTCCAAAATACGATATTACAATAAACCTATCTTGCTGTATGAAAGCTATATTACAAAACGGATAGTAAATGTTGTGCAATTAGTAATATTTATGAAGATTAAAAAGTTAATACAATAAACGCTATTTCCACAAAAATTAAGAAGGAACATAGACATACACTAGTGCTGTGGCGTTTGTGGCCATCCGGTACTCTCTCTCTTTGTTTACATGCTTGTTGTTCATATTCAACCGTACACTGACGAAAACCAAATTCATTTGTTTCTTAATACGCGTACAGTTAGAACACATTCAGACTACTAAAAACTTCCACCTTTTGCAAAATTTGTACATACCTACTCGAAAAATATTTACCTAAAATTGGAGCATAAGTATCATTTTTCTATTGTTCTAACAACCTGTAATAACTCCATTAGTTTTAGAAAACAAAATCAAACTATCTATATAAGTTTTTGTACCGTAATGAATACTATATTCTGACACACTTTATTATCGGAATAAATTGATAATAAATAACGTATCATGCTGGCGAATTTATTAAGTCAAACGTCCAAAAATAAAGAATATATTGATAAACACGTGAAGGTATCTAAATGTATTGTTAAAATCAATTAAGACTCAACACATTATTAGCTACTTCTGTGTCAATTTATCTTCGTTAAACTGAGATAATTTCATTCAGAGCCTCAAGAAAAACAGTCAAGACAACTAGAGAAGCTATTTGATAAAGTTGTATATGTATATACATTCGATCTTGTGTATCCTATACCTACCAATGTTTTGCATTTTAGTTTTTGTGTATGCAACAGGTCAATACGTACTCCTACCGTACTACCACCAAACGTTTTAATTTCAATATTTTTTTTAATTTACCTGTATCACACAGGTTATTAAATATATCGTACTCTAAATGCAGCTCAGTGTCAGAACTACATATACATACCTACATACATATGTTATTGTGAGATACATAGTTGACAGATTCGCTGATTTAACATTAACTTGTGTCAATTACACTAATCTCACTGTCTGCACTATGACAATGCCTACCTAATCATGACAGGCTCTAATTCCTGTCTACAATTATTATGCTGCTGAAATGCGAATTAATTTTGTATAATTACAGATTATGTATAAGTGTGTAAAGTGATGGGGTTTCCTATAGGGAAAACTTTTTTAATATGTGTTTTAGGAGAAAAACTTATTCTTTATAAAAAAATTTGTTTGTATCGAAACCTCTTGTAGACAAAGAAAATTCCAGTAATCACTTAAGATAAGCTCAAAAACTGGAAATTATGTCGAGTTGTTGATTGTAAATATGAAGTCCCGAATGTTATATCAATATCGTATTATCCATGTAATTACTCGTTAACAAACGTCATTTACTGACAGTTCAACGAGCTTAATTTGACAAAAATATTGACGTTAGAGCCACGTTAGAGCAGCGAATCTACCTAGTGAAATGTTATATTATAGGAGAAGTCTTGTATAAATATACAATCCACTTATTTAATGCAAAACACACCAATGTAAGTGTAAGCAGATTAGCTTTAAAGAAATAAAAATTTGAAGGAACGAGATCCGTTTTTGACAAAAATAAGCCCCGCAAAGCATACAATGATGATGTTACAAAAGCGTG